>JBAMJR010000319.1:227500-253682 GCA_038501785.1 Myoxocephalus aenaeus | reverse complement strand
AAGTCAATATTATTTTTAGAGCTCAACATTTTGCTTTTGCATTTTAATTTTGTAATTACATTTTTTCTTTTTGATCTGAGCTCAAAGGTCAGGACAGATGAAGTGTTTATGAACAGTATTGTTATTGTTGTTGTTCCATTGCAGCCTGTCTCACCCTCAGCCGGCTCTTGTACACGTATTTGATTCGTCCAGACGAGTCTTTGATCTCCTTGCTGAAGATGAGTGACAGCTCGAACAGGAAGAGGTGTCGGTCCCGCCCCTTCCTAATCAGAGACTTGGGCTCCCAGACCAGGAAGGAGTCCTGCAGGAGGAGCTCTCCCTGCACCTCCAGACCCTCCTCCAGACCTGAGACCAGACACGCCATGTCATACAAAGATACCAGCCCTTCACAATAAAGGCCCCCCAGCCCCTTCACAATAAAAGACCCCCCAGCTCCTGCAGGAGGAGCTCTCCTGCACCTCCAGACCTGCGACCAGACACGCCATGTCATACAAGGATACCAGCCCTTCACAATAAAAGACCCTCAGGCCCTTCACAATAAAAGACCCACAGCCCCTTCACAATAAAAGCCCCCCAGCTCCTGCAGGGTTCTTACGGTCATGGAAAACCTGGAAAAGTCCTGGAATTTTAAAATAGTTATTTCAATGGTTTTCAATGGTTTATCAAACTATTGCCTCATTCATTTGAGTCATTTAAGGTTTACTGTATGCTTTGTATTCTCATTGTTAGTTTAAATACTACATTTACTCACTTTTTACTGTTTACACCCAGATTTCACTAAATGTTTGTCATGGACATTTGGTTTAAAAGTCAAAGAAACCCATTGGTCAGAATGTGTCTGAACCCTGTCCTTCAGAATAAAAGCCCAGAGCGTCCGTGCTAACCTTCCAGCATGCTAACATGCATAGCATCGTTGGCTCTCTTGGGGACGCTCAGCATGACGTCCAGGCCTTCTCTGATCTCGCCCTTACCCTCCTCACAGCAGCCCAGCAGCTCCTGCACAAAGACAAGAAGTATTCACTACTGTCTTGTAGCATTAATGCTAATACGTTAGCGTAATACGTATTTCTGAATAAAACGTTAAATTAAATGCTGTTATAGACGACTATACTCTCATGGTTCAGTACGGCTATGCTTTTTATTAGTATTATCGACACTATGAGATATAATACAGATGAAAAGGGAAATGAAAGAATTAACAAATACAATAACACATACTTATATACTTATATACTCAGAAAGAACAATTTGTAGAACATATTGATTTAAGAGTTCATACTTATTTTTGTTTCCTTCATTTGACATTTATTGTTCTTTTTGCAGCGATTCTTGAGCAGCAGCTGGTACTCTGAGCTGGAATACTTCACTAGTACTCTGTTATGCAAGTACTTTGTTATGCTAGTACTAGTACCTTGAGCAGCAGCTGGTACTTGGTGATCCTCTGAACCGGCTTGATGAGAGCGGAGGAGATGGAGTTGGTGAGGCCGTGTCTCCGCTGGACCTCCTGCAGGAAACACACATGTGGCTTTATTTATTTATTATATTATTTATTATTATTATTATTATTATTATTATTATTAATTATTATTATTATGTTCAGAGCTTCAGGTGAGCAAATCAAGTACATGTCCTGATTGTGTACTAGTACAGTAAATATTGCAGTATTTGTTTTTGTTGTTATATAACAGTCTTTGTTGTTATAGTTGTTGTTATATACTAGTTGTTGTTGTTATTATATAACAGTCTTTGTTGTTATAGTTGTTGTTATATACTTGTTGTTATTGTTGTTATATAACAGGCTTTGTTGTTATAGTTGTTGTTATATACTTGTTGTTGTTGTTATTATATAACAGTCTTTGTTGTTATAGTTGTTGTTATATACTAGTTGTTGTTGTTATTATTGTTGTTATATAACAGTCTTTGTTGTTATAGTTGTTGTTATATACTTGTTGTTATTGTTGTTATATAACAGTCTTTGTTGTTATAGTTGTTGTTATATACTTGTTGTTGTTGTTATTATATAACAGTCTTTGTTGTTATAGTTGTTGTTATATACTAGTTGTTGTTGTTATTATTGTTGTTATATAACAGTCTTTGTTGTTATAGTTGTTGTTATATACTTGTTGTTATTGTTGTTATATAACAATCTTTGTTGTTATAGTTGTTGTTAATATACTAGTTGTTGTTGTGTTATATAAACAGGCTTTGTTGTTATAGTTGTTGTTATATACTAGTTGTTGTTATTGTTGTTATATAACAGTCTTTGTTGTTATAGTTGTTGTTATATACTAGTTGTTGTTGTTATTGTTGTTATATAACAGTCTTTGTTGTTATAGTTGTTGTTATATACTTGTTGTTATTGTTGTTATATAACAGTCTTTGTTGTTATAGTTGTTGTTATATACTTGTTGTTGTTGTTATTATATAACAGTCTTTGTTGTTATAGTTGTTGTTATATACTAGTTGTTGTTATTGTTGTTATATAACAGTCTTTGTTGTTATAGTTGTTGTTATATACTAGTTGTTGTTGTTATTGTTGTTATATAACAGTCTTTGTTGTTATAGTTGTTGTTATATACTAGTTGTTGTTGTTGTTATTATATAACAGTCTTTGTTGTTATAGTTGTTGTTATATACTAGTTGTTGTTGTTATTGTTGTTATATAACAGTCTTTGTTGTTATAGTTGTTGTTATATACTAGTTGTTGTTGTTGTTATTATATAACAGTCTTTGTTGTTATAGTTGTTGTTATATACTAGTTGTTGTTGTTATTGTTGTTATATAACAGTCTTTGTTGTTATAGTTGTTGTTATATACTAGTTGTTGTTATTGTTGTTATATAACAGTCTTTGTTGTTATAGTTGTTGTTATATACTAGTTGTTGTTATTGTTGTTATATAACAGTCTTTGTTGTTATAGTTGTTGTTATACAACAGTTGTTTTTATATAATAGTTTTTGTTATAGTTGTTGTTGTTATATAATAGTTGTGTTGTGTTTTTTGTTATTGTTGTTATATAATCTTGGTTGTTGTAGTTGTTGTTGTTGTTGTTCTGTAATAATTGTTGTTGTATTTGTTGTTGTTATATAATAGTTGTATAATAGTTGTTGTAGTTGTTGTTGCTATAAACTAGTTGTTGTTGTTGTAAACTAGTTGTTGTTGTTGTAAACTAGTTGTTGTTGTTGTAAACTAGTTGTTGTAGTTGTTGTTGTTATATAATAGTTGTTGTTGTAAACTAGTTGTTGTTGTTATAAACTAGTTGTTGGTATATCATAGTTGTTGTAGTTGTAGTTGTTGTTGTTGTTGTGAGCGCAGCAGGAGAGACCAGACCTGGAAGAAGCCCGCTCCGTGCTGCTGGATCAGCAGACTGGAGTCGGGCTTGTTTCTGCAGTACGTCACGTACATGTGGAACTTATCCGCCTGCAACACAACGTGTACTGAGTATTAGTACAACGTGTACTGAGTATTAGTACCTGCAGTACTTCATCTGTTGTTGATTACATTTAAAGACAACAAAGTGGTTACCCAGGTAACGAAACAGTGGCCGACATCCTCGGGAAGCTGCTCGTAGTTTTCTAGCTCCTTCAGGAAAATACTGCAAAACAGAGTACAAATACATCAAACTTATTGTAGAGCTTATATATGTACTACATGTAATGTACTACCTGTGATGTAGTACATGTGATGTACTACATGTATATAACTGTTCTGCATGTATTGTAGTATATTCACCTGTCCTGTGTGTGTACTAATACAGTGAATATTGCATATTTAGCAGTATATTTAGCAGTATATTAGTACCTGTTGTGGAACTCGTAGAGGTCCTGTGTGTGTACTAATACAGTAATATTGCAGTATATTTAGCAGTATATTTAGCAGTATATTAGTACCTGTTGTGGAACTCGTAGAGGTCCTGTGTGTGTACTAATACAGTAATATTGCAGTATATTTAGCAGTATATTTAGCAGTATTAGTACCTGTTGTGGAACTCGTAGAGGTCCTGTGTGTGTACTAATACAGTAATATTGCAGTATATTTAGCAGTATATTTAGCAGTATTAGTACCTGTTGTGGAACTCGTAGAGGTCCTGTGTGTGTACTAATACAGTAATATTGCAGTATATTTAGCAGTATATTTAGCAGTATTAGTACCTGTTGTGGAACTCGTAGAGGTCCTGGATGTTCCCGAACACGACGTCGTCCTTGCTGCTGAGACCAGATGGAACGTCCTCTGAGCCGCTCGTCATCTCCCACATGTACGTCTGTACGAGGTAGAAGTATTACTGTGAGGAAATACTGCCCAGGATGTAGTACTACGTGGTATTACTACCCGGTAATGTAGGATCAGTGCAGGTTTAGATGTGTTCTGCAGGTCGGCCAGCAGAGGGCGCTGTATTCTGTATTTTAGACTGTAGACTGTAAACTGATGAGTTACAAAGTACTATGTTGTACTTCAGGACTTTGTGGTGTTGTACGCTACCAGCTGGGTAGTATTCTATGGTACTGTGTGGTACTGCAGTACTATGAGTGTGTACCTCAATGCACTCCTGCAGATCTCTGACGTAGACTCTCTCCGTCTGAAGCAGCTCCGCCATGATGTACCTGAGTACACGACGCACGTTAGCACGGCGTGTACACCGGCAAGTACTTCCACTGGTCGTACTTGTACTAGTAGTACTTGTACTTGCAGTACTCACTCTTTCTTGCGGGCCGAGCGCCGCTTCTCGTCGCTGACCTGCTGACTCGGGTCGGACAGGTTGACCTCGGGGTCGGAGTCCGACAGGCTGTTGGGGATCAGCTCCAACTCCAGGTCCTTAGTGTCCTGCCGGGGCCACCGTAGAGGACTCAGAACACAGTACTCACAGGAAGTACTGCTATACTACAGCTGTACTAACACAGTGCTCACAGGAAGTACTGCTATACTACTGCTGTACTAATACAGCGCACACAGGAAGTACTCACAGGAAGTACTGCTATACTACTGCTGTACTAATACAGCGCACACAGGAAGTACTCACAGGAAGTACTGCTATACTACTGCTGTACTAATACAGCGCACACAGGAAGTACTCACAGGAAGTACTGCTATACTACTGCTGTACTAACACAGGAAGTACTGCTATACTACTGTTGTAATTATACAGTGTACACAGGAAGTACTGCTATACTACAGCTGTACTAACACAGTGCACACAAGAAGTACTCACAGGAAGTACATACTACTGCTGTACTAATACAGTGTACACAGGAAGTACTGCTAGTACTACTGCGGTAATTATACAGTGTACACAGAAGTACTGCTATACTACTGCTGTAATTATACAGTGTACACAGGAAGTACTGCTAGTACTACTGCTTTCCTAAAAGCCTGAAGGTGTACCTGGGAGCAGCCTCCCAGCGCCGCCTCCAGCAGGTGGCGCTGCTGCCCCATGCGGACGGTGAAGTCGCGGTACCGCTTGTCCACCGCGGAGACGCAGCGGCGGAGCTCGGCGCGGTGGGCGTGGCCTTTCGCCAGCATGCTCTCAGCCAATTGGATCAGGAGGTGAACCTTTTCCTGTGTGTGCTGGGAGGCAGAGCGGACAGGTAAGTGTGTATATGTACATATACATATATATATTTATATACATAAACATATGTATGTGTGTTCTCACCTTGGCGGACACACAGAACTCTCGGTGTTGGGTCAGCAGTTCTTGCGTCTCGGCCACGTTCGCCCCCGGCGAGGTGTGCGTGGCCAGGTAGTGGTCACCTGACTGCTGCAGCCAATCCAGAGCCTGCAGCAGAATCACACGTTGAGGTGGTAAATACAGATAAAAACACCAGAATAATAAGAATATGAGTTGTGACCTTCAGACACAAATACTGGAGGTCATCCAATACTCATCCATTTGTTTGTGTCCGTCTTCAAATTTTTTCCCAGGATGCTTTGGGGCATGACTTTGAAAACATGTATCCCATCATGCATCATTTAGCAGGCACACCTGTTATCTTTTGTATTTTGCTAATTGGTCAAAATAAGTTTTTCGCTTTATTAGGAAGTTCCTCAAGCAGTAGTATCCATTTTCTGTCTGAAAACTATACTTTTACCGTTATGGTACTTTGTTGTAGATAAAATAATGATTACATTTTGTTATCAACAAATGCTTCTTTAGTATAATTATTATTGTTATCTTTTATTTATTTAGATTATTTTATGTTTGATATCTTTGAAAATGATGCTTCACAATAAAAGCATTAAAAAAAACTTGTTATTAAACTAGTAAAAATGATCCAATTATATAATACATGTAACAATACAACACAAGTACTTTTACTTTGATACTTTCGGTACATTTGGCTGTTAGAACTTGTAACTTAAGCAAAACAAAGTTGAATTATGAATCCTCCAGAAGTCAAACTGAGGTGGGCAGTGTACCTGCTGGGTGTGGCTCTGGAACATCAGGTACTGCTGGCACTGATCCAGTCTGCGTTTCTTAAGAGTCCAGAAGTGCAGAACTCGGTTCTCCCTCTGGAGCAGCTCACTGAGAATACCTGCACAGCAACACACCTGGATCAGAGCCGACCAGAGGGCCCAGGCGTCCCCCAGGGCGCCTTCCCGGCTCCCCTGCACTTCTGTTTATCGACATCACATGTTTCACCTTTGACCTGCTGCTCCGGGACCCGGGAATGGCCCGTGACCTCGGGGACCCCCGTCACGCCGTGGCCCGAGATGTTGGCCATGGTGGCGCTGTTGCGGTGGATGTACTTGAGGAAGACTTCGGCGTTCCTCCGGGCCAGGGTGCAGGCCTGTGGCCGGGGGAGCAGAGCGGTTAGAGGCCGCCAGGGAGCAGCGGTCAGAGACTATTGATGCCAATAAAGTGCCAAGAAGGAAATATCCTTTATTAATCCCCTTGGGGAAATTCTTCTCTGCATTTGACCCATCCTTGGTTGGGGGGCGGTGGGCTGCGCTGGGGGGCGCCCGGGGAGCAGCTGGGGGTTCAGTATCTTGCTCAGGGACATGTGAGCTATGGGGGGACTGGGGATTGAACCGGCTACCTTGCGGTTGCTGGATGACCACTCATCCCCCTGAGCTACAGCCGCCCCAAGGGGCCAATAAAGTGCCAATAAGGTGCCAATAAGGGGCCAGTAAAGTGCCAATGAGGGGTCAATAAAGGGCCAGTAAGGGGCCAGTAAAGTGCCAATAAGGGGCCAATAAAGTGCCAATAAGGGGCCAATAAGATGCCAATAAGGAGCCAATAAAGTGCCAGTAAGGGGCCAGTAAAGTGCCAATAAGGGGCCAGTAAAGTGCCAATAAGGGGCCAATAAAGTGCCAATAAGGTGCCAGTACGGTGCCAATAAGGGACCAGTAAGGTGCCAGTAAGGCGCCAGTACGGTGCCAATAAGGGACCAGTAAAGTGCCAATAAGGGGCCAATAAAGTGCCAGTAAGGTGCCAGTAACTCCTCGTCACCTTAAGGAACGCCTCCTTCTGCTCCATGTGTTTGCTGACGAGCGGCAGCAGGAGCTCCGGCTGCCTCTCACCACCTCCACACCAGTCCTCCTCCCTGCGGTACTCCTGCTCCAGACTCTCCAGCACCCCGCACACCTGGAGGGGCAGGCAGACAGACAGGTAGGTAGACAGGCAGACAGGTAGCGCAGACAGACGGGTAGACAGACGGTGCTACCTGCTGGGAGGTCCTGTAGAATGCTGCAGAGGCGTTGACCAATTTGAGTCGGTCCTCGATCCGCAGCATCAGGGTCTGCCAGTGCAGCGCCACCGTCTGGGCACAAGACCTCACTGCATCTGGGTCATAGTGACCTGACCTGGGGGGGGAGTCAGGGCCTGGTTAGCTGGCTTAGCATAATGACTGGAAACAGCTAGCCTGGAAGTTAAAAAACAAACCCCCCTCTATCGGCTCTGTCTTTCATCTGGATACAAACAGAAGTCAATGAGTTATTACATGAGTTATTACATGAGTTAATCATTTCTATAACCATCATAACGTCGTGGCTGTGAATGCAGCTCGTGATGCTAACGGCGAGCGCAGACGTCCGGGATGTGAAACCACGATGGCGGCGACTCACCTGACCAGTAGCTCCGCCCTCTGCTGCAGAGCCAGCGCCACCTGGTGGGTCCTCTGCAGGGAGTCGGCGTGGAGCAGCGCCTGCAGAGACACTTCCTTCTGTCAATCATCCACACGACTAAGACCTTTACATGCGCCACAAGTCCAGAAAGACACAATATACAGAAATATAGATAGAAATATCATAGTTAGCTGCTAGTGAAACTAAGAATCCACTAATATTCTCCTTCACATGTCGCCTCTCCTCACTTCCTGTTCATCAGTCAGAGTTTCTCTGATTAGTGGTCACATGACTGTTGGTCACATGGCTGCTGCTCTCAGGTGAATCAATCATGACGTCATAGTTTCACTGAGGAGCTCAGAGTTTCATGTTTTTAACACAATCTGGTGAAAGTAAACTCTTTATTTGAGGAGAGATTTTAAATGAGACACAAAGAATAAAATGTTTCTGACGGAAGAGTTCGTCACTCGTGATGCGTTCAAGGACCGTGGGAAAGATACAAACTGGGGTTCAGAGGGTCAAACGTATTTGCGTGCAGTTACCTCAATGGCCTGCTGGAGGCGCTCGTGTTCCCGCTGCAGCTGCTCGGCTTCAGACAGACAGCTGGAGTTCAACATGCAGGACGACAGCATGACCTCGCCCTCCGAGATCCAACCCAGCACCTGAGGCACAGACAGACAGGTGGAGGCTCCGGGTGTCACCTGTGTGTGTGTGTGTGTGTGTGTGTGTGTGTGTGTGTGTGTGTGTGTGTTACCTGCTTGACCTGGCTCTGCAGGTGTCTCAGCTGCAGGTTCTGCTCCAGGTGTGTGTGCGTGTGATCTGCAATCTGCTGCAGCTCCTTCTGTTTGTCCTGCAGGAGGCGCTGCAGCTCCTCAACCTGAGCGGAGAGACCCCCCTCCGCCTCTGACAGCTCGATACCTGACACACACCACACACACACACACACACACACACACACACACACACACACACACACACACACACACACACACACAGCAAGAGCTTCAGAGTGGGGACCTTTTGGGCTGGTTAGGTCCTCACAAGTGCAGTAATGTTGTGTTTGTACGTGTGTTTGCGTGCATGGATGTGTGTGTGTGTGTGTGTGTGTGTGTGTGTGTGTGTGTGTGTGTGTGTGTGTGTGTGTGTGCGCAAATCCAATACGCTGGTTTCCATGGGGACCAGCTGTGTGCTTCAGAGAGCAGTTTCCATGACAACCCCATCCCCCCTTCCCCCCTCCCCCTCCTCCCTAATATCATCATCATGCTGAACTGGTCAGACTGAATGTGCTGACGGCTTTTATTATTTCCTGTTATGTTCGGATAATATTCTATTTAAAATAACCCGGTTTGAACCGGACTGACGTTTGACGCCATCAAAGCCCTACGGAACCCCTCAAGGAGAACCCCTCAAGGAGAACCCCTCAAGGAGAACCCCTGAAACTCAAATTGGAAGCACTTCAAGGACCACATGACCCATTTAATGAATCTCTCTCCACAAACTGCCCAGTGTAGCAGACTCTGGATCTGCCTCAAGGACCAAGTACGCATGGACGCCCTGCAAAATCCTCTGGGGCCTTTAAAGGAAGCACAAGAACCCACCCAGAGACCCCCGGAGCCCACAGAAAAGCTACTGGAACCGACTCGTTGAATCGACCTAGTTACCACTGGAAAACGATCAACGGTCTCAAGGACCACTGGAACTATAAGGAGACCTTTAGAACTCCAATAAGAATATCGCCCAATTAAGGAGCACCGGAAAATCTTCCTTTAAGGGAATCCCCTCATAAGAGACCTACAGAACCCCCAAGAACCTCTAAACGCCTCCAAGGAGCACTCAAAATTACTTTTGGACCCCTGAAATGTACAAGAAAGACTTCTGGAGCCTCCTCGAGGACCATTGGAACTCCCTGATGGACCTGAAGAACCCCCTCAGGAATTCCCTAAATACACTATAAACGACCGCTGGAACCCATAAAAAGACCACTAGATTGCTGCAATGCTGTCAGTGACCCTTTCAGGAATTCTATGACTTCCTCATTGACCACTAGAGCACTGCCAAGGGTCCACCAAGGTCTACTGAAAGCCCTTCAGAACCATTGAATCCCTCCAAGTGACTCTTCCTCAAGATCCTCTGAAACCCCTTCACAAATTGTAGAACCCAAGTTCCCCTGGAACACACTGAACGACGCAGTAAGGTCCCTCCAGGTGCCTAGACTCCTGTTAGTTACTTTAAGTTTGAAAAAACATCCAACAACCTTTTGAAACCCTTGTAGGAATTACCGGAAACAACTTCAGGACCATTGAAACCTGTTCAGGTAGCATTAAAACCACCCAAGAACCTCTGGAACCCCTTAAAGGACTCCACCCCTGAAGAACCACAGCTGTATTGGACACCATTAGAACTCCTTTGGGGAGCACTAGAAGCCGTTCTAGAAGCTCTGGAAGCCCGCCAAGGACACATTTAGATCCTTTCTGGTTTCTTGTGGTGTACCCCAGAGCTCAATACGAGACCCTTTTCTTTTTCCATCCATATAAGCTGCCATGAAGTTATTTCATTCAAAAACACGGTGGATGTGCCGATACGGTAACAAGGTGGCTCTTACCTGAGGCCTGAACCTCAGTGATGTACTGCTGAAGGTCGTGACCTTGCTGGATGACCTCATAGATCATGTTATTCATAGCCAGCCTCCGTTCCATGTGCCTGCAGATCAATAAATCAGTCAATGCCTGATGTTTTTATTTTATTTCGGTGACTGGGGATGATGTCGCTTGTTTACCTGTGGATGCGCTGCTGTGCTAGCGTTAGCATCTCAGGTGTCTCCACCAGTCGCGACTGCCCCAACGTTAGCTTGTCCTGGTTCGCGTCGGCTAGCCGCGACGACGCTAGCTTCTCTGCGGAGAAGTCCTGGGACTGTTTCTGGAGGTCCTGCTTCCAGGCGTCCATTTCCCCCGTTACCTAGGAATCACAAACGCACACTTGAGGTCGGCGACCTTGACCAATTGGAGGGAGGTGCAACATATTGATTACCGATCAACGGGTTACCTCCAGAGTGCACTGCTGCAGGATGCGGAGCTGCAGGTAAACATCCAATCGGATCTTCCTCTGGTGGAAAAGTTCCTCCAGCTGAACGTGAGACTCCTCCAGCTGCTGCAGCACTGTCTCCACGTGGGCTACCGAGCTGCCCTGAGGCCTGAAACAAACGCACCTCTAATGATTAAACAAACCAGAGAACAAACCCACCCACAACATTTACATTGCACTAACACCACACTTAGTAATGAAACAACCTTAGACACACTGATCTACAAACCAGAAAACAAGCGCACCCACATTAGACTTGAAACCAAACACACCCCAAATGATTTCCAACTCCACAGGCTTTTGAGCTTCAAACAGGTTCTATCCACTCAAGAAACAGCAAAATAAGACAGAAAACATACCAACAACAAACAAAACAATGGCTCCCAAACTACAAAATAAAAGCAGCCACACACTCGACATGAACTAGAAAACAAACATAGCCATACACACAAACTACAAAATAAAAGCAGCACACTGAATACATTGGTCAGGTGGGCCACAGAGCGACCTAGAGGCATAAAACAGACCTCCTCGCCTGGTTTTTGTGAACTCAAAGCAAACACGTCCACAATAGTTACATACACCAGCTCCACCCGGGCCTCTGAGCTGCCCCCACGAGGGAATCAAACGCGCCCACACTCAGTTTGTACCTGAGTTGCAGGATGAGGTCCTCTCCTTCCCGGATGACACTCATTGCTGCTTCCTGTAGGTCAGGGTTAGAGTTGGGGTTAGTGTGAGGGTTAGTGTGAGGGTCAGTGGTCACAGCGGGGTTAGGTGGTTCAAGGTCAGAGGTCAAGGTCAGAGGTCAAAGGTCAGCGGGGTCACCTGTGTGTTCGCCTGCTGCTGCTGCTGCTGGCTGATCAGAGCCTGAAGAGCCTCAACGGTGTCGGGACAAACACAGGGGTCTGAGGAGAGCTGCTTCTGGAGGCCCTCCATCCACACTGAGAGCTGGGGGGAGGAGGAGGAGGAGGAGGAGGAGGAGGAGGAGGAGGAGGTACAGTCAGATATAGAAGCAGATCCTAACAAAGCCCCAGTGACAACAAACTGTAAATCCATGGATTCAAATACAACTCTGTAACTCTGTAAAGAGGAGGGGAGGAGATGAAGATACCCCCTTCTATATGTATATATGTGTATATATATACTTGTACTTCAGTGTGTTACCTCCTTGGTGTGTGTGTAGAAAGACACAGCGAGGTCCAGCAGCAGCTTCCTCTGTTCAACTCTCTGTATGAACGCCTACACACACACACACACACACACACACACACACACACACACACACACACACACACACACACACACACACACACACACACACATTGACATAATGCAATAACTTCCTGTCGCTGCCTTTCAGAATAAGAGCCTTTAAAAAGATAACACACCTGCATGCGGAGCTCCAGGTCTCTGGCTGCCTGGTAGATCTCCTCCTCCTCACACTCTCCAGACTGAGCCAGCTGGTCTGCTGCTTCCAGGAGCTTCTCTGCGTTAGTGTAGGTGTTCTACACACACACACACACACACACCACACACACACACACACACACACACACGCACGCACGCACGCACGCACGCGCACACACACACACAATTAATCCAGGTCAGTGTGGTTTAGTTAATGCAGGTCTCAGTGGGTTTTAGTTAATCCAGGGCCCTGTTCCTCGTACGTGGTTCAACTAAGTCGATCAAATGTCCTATTATCCATCTTAAATTACCGAGATGATTGACGTCAGGCTATGTCGGTTTCTCAAAGGCTGATCCGCGCTCAAACGATCTCGTTAATTCTAACCTGACGTCAGTCATCTGGATTATTGCGCGTGCCCGTTCTTCTTCAAATGGGAGAAGAGTCGATCACTGAATCCATGATCTTCTAACGCTACAACATGGCAAATAAACTCAGAGGACATTGAGGAGCAGGAGATGATCATGAACGCATATGAGGAAGTCAAGTCCATAATCATGGCTAAATCTAAAACTGCGTTCACACCAAAAGCGTTGCGAATATTCACAACGCTTTTGTGTGAACGCAGATTTAGACTAGACATAAGCATGACTGGACATAAGCATGACTAGACATAAGCATGGCAATATATCAGACAAGTTAAATGCGTCAATGTTGGGAAAATGTATCGGCTACTTTTAACTGCGTCATCACCCAAATCAATCAGATTATATTTATTTAAATGCATCTGCTGGCAGTAGTATACAAATGAATATATACTTATGAGGATATATCTACTGTATGCAAGTATGTATCATGTACTATATATGTGTATATACATGTATGTGTAGATTAACATATAACTAGGAGTTTGAATATGTGTATGGGCAGATCAGTATGTATGTATTATTCCTAATCAGAAATTCAATCAATTGAAGCAGTGAAAATACAGTGTGTGATTCTCTGTATTCTTATCACGATCACCTTAATCGTGTTCTACAATAATGATATGTATGGTGTACTAATAACACTGTCATATAATTATGAGTGCTTTCAACACATCCATAAGTTTCTTAAGCGCTAAATAAACGTTACCAACAGCACGGCATGCAGCGGCTTTCCCGATGTTCTCTACATCGCAGACACTGTACAAACATGTACCAGTCACAAAAAAGATCAAGGCTGTGATCCAGTCTATGATCCAGTCTATGATCCAGTATGTGATACAGTCTGTGATCCAGTCTGTGATCCAGTCTGTGACCCAGTCTGTGAGACAGTTTATGATCGAGTCTGTGATACAGTCTCTGATCCAGTCTGTGATACAGTCTGTGAGACAGTCTGTGATACAGTCTGTGATCCAGTCTGTGATCCAGTCTGTGACCCAGTCTGTGAGACAGTTTATGATCCAGTCTGTGATACAGTCTCTGATCCAGTCTGTGATACAGTCTGTGATACAGTCTGTGATCCAGTCTGTGATACAGTCTCTGATCCAGTCTGTGATACAGTCTGTGATCCAGTCTGTGATCCAGTCTCTGATCCAGTCTGTGATACAGTCTCTGATCCAGTCTGTGATACAGTATGTGATCCAGTCTGTGACCCAGTCTGTGAGACAGTTTATGATCCAGTATGTGATACAGTCTGTGATTCAGTATGTGAGACAGTTTATGATCCAGTCTGTGATACAGTCTGTGATCCAGTCTGTGACCCAGTCTGTGAGACAGTTTATGATCCAGTCTGTGATACAGTCTGTGATTCAGTATGTGATACAGTCTCTGATACAGTCTATGATACAGTCTGTGATCCAGTCTGTGATCCAGTCTGTGAGACAGTTTATGATCCAGTCTGTGACCCAGTCTGTGATACAGTCTGTGATCCAGTCTGTGACCCAGTCTGTGATACAGTCTGTGATCCAGTCTGTGACACAGTGTGATCCAGTCTGTGAGACAGTTTATGATCCAGTCTGTGATCCAGTCTGTGAGACAGTCTCTGATCCAGTCTGTGATCCAGTCTGTGAGACAGTTTATGATCCAGTCTGTGATCCAGTCTGTGATACAGTCTCTGATCCAGTCTGTGATCCAGTCTGTGAGACAGTTTATGATCCAGTCTGTGATCCAGTCTGTGACCCAGTCTGTGATACAGTGTGATCCAGTCTGTGACCCAGTCTGTGAGACAGTTTATGATCCAGTCTGTGATCCAGTCTGTGATCCAGTCTGTGAGACAGTTTATGATCCAGTCTGTGATCCAGTCTGTGACCCAGTCTGTGATACAGTGTGATCCAGTCTGTGACCCAGTCTGTGAGACAGTTTATGATCCAGTCTGTGATCCAGTCTGTGAGACAGTTTATGATCCAGTCTGTGAGACAGTTTATGATCCAGTCTGTGATACAGTCTCTGATCCAGTCTGTGATCCAGTCTGTGATCCAGTCTGTGAGACAGTCAATGCTCGGCTGCACCGTGTGGTGTTCAATGTACGGCTCGAGAAGGTCTCGTAAAAAGGTCCCTAAAAAACTAATATAACTAATATCGCTCCTTCATCAATGAGGAAGGGAGCTGGCATTTTTGTCCGGTGGGAGTGGCCAATTTATCCAGTGAATTTCCCTGGAGCAGATTAAGGGATTTCGATGTGTTGCTATGGTGATTTTTCCAAACTTGCTTTGTGGAACCGAAAAGCCTTTTATCCAGAAAATTATAACTCAGTAAACCAGGTATGAGGAACGGGTCTCAGTGGGGTTTAGTTAATCCAGGTCTCAGTGGGGTTTAGTTAATCCAGGTCTCAGTGGGGTTTAGTTAATCCAGGTCTCAGTGGGGTTTACCTGTGCAACCTGCTGGAAGTCGTCGTGGCGTTTCTGCAGCGCTCGAGCTCGGTGCAGAGACTTCCCGACGCCGCTGTGTTTGTTGAGGAAAACCTCCCCGTGCTGCTCCACCCAGTCCAACACCTGAGAGACAGACAGGTGGGGAGAGAGAGACAGGTGGGGAGAGAGAGACAGGTGGGGAGAGAGAGACAGGTGGGAGAGAGAGACAGGTGGGGAGAGAGAGACAGGTGGGGAGAGAGAGACAGGTGGGGAGAGAGAGACAGGTGGGAGAGAGACAGACAGGTGGGGAGAGAGAGACAGGTGGGAGAGAGACAGACAGGTGGGAGAGAGACAGACAGGTGGGGAGAGAGACAGACAGGTGGGGAGAGAGAGACAGGTGGGAGAGAGAGACAGGTGGGAGAGAGACAGACAGGTGGGGAGAGAGAGACAGGTGGGGAGAGAGAGACAGGTGGGAGAGAGACAGACAGGTGGGAGAGAGACAGACAGGTGGGGAGAGAGAGACAGGTGGGGAGAGAGAGACAGGTGGGAGAGAGACAGACAGGTGGGGAGAGAGAGACAAGTGGGAGAGAGACAGACAGGTGGGGAGAGAGAGACAGGTGGGAGAGAGACAGACAGGTGGGGAGAGAGAGACAGACAGGTGGGGAGAGAGAGACAGACAGGTGGGGAGAGAGAGACAGACAGGTGGGGAGAGAGACAGACAGGTGGGGAGAGAGAGACAGGTGGGAGAGACAGACAGGTGATTTTGTGGGAAAGTAAACCTGGGTTTGCAATCCTTACTGCCCCGGTCTCCCCAACCATTCTACAAATACAAGGAGTAAAGGGGTATCGATCTGGTTCTTGGTTCTGGTTCTGGTTCTGGATCTGGTTCTGGTTCTGGTTCTGGTTCTGGATCTGGTTCTGTCGTACCTGTCTGACATCCTGTTGAAACACACACAGTTGCAGGCGCTGGTGGAGGCGGAGCTTACGGTGCTGCCACGCCCCCTCCACCTCATGATGACCCTGCAAACAGAAAATCCTTCACGTCAGTCCACCTGTCTGTCTGCCGGTCACAGGTGAGACACGTTACCGTCAGCCATACCTGCATGACCTGGTGCAGAACTCCCATGATGCCGTGCGTGGCGGCGGTGAAGTCCGGTTTGGTCGCAGAGTTATCAGAGTCGTTTGCCGGGCAACTCTGGAGAACGTCCATTAAGGCTTTACCGGTCTCACTGACCTGCAGGCAGAGAGACAGGCAGGGTTCAGACAGACAGGTATGCAGGCAGTGTGGAGAGAGACATGTATGCAGGCAGACAGGTATGCAGGCAGACGGGTATGCAGACAGACAGGTATGTGGACAGACAGGGATGCAGACAGTGTGGAGAGAGACAGGTATGCAGGCAGACGGGTATGCAGACAGACAGGTATGCAGACAGACAGACAGGTATGCAGGCATTGTGGAGAGAGACATGTATGCAGGCAGACATGTATGCAGGCAGACGGGTATGCAGACAGACAGGTATGTGGACAGACAGGGATGCAGACAGACAGGGATGCAGAAAGACAGGGATGCAGACAGACAGGGATGCAGACAGTGTGGAGAGAGACATGTATGCAGGCAGACATGTATGCAGGCAGACGGGTATGCAGACAGACGGGTATGCAGACAGACAGGTATGTGGACAGACAGGGATGCAGACAGACAGGGATGCAGACAGACAGGGATGCAGACAGACAGGGATGCAGACAGTGTGGAGAGAGACATGTATGCAGGCAGACATGTATGCAGGCAGACGGGTATGCAGACAGACGGGTATGCAGACAGACAGGGATGCAGAAAGACAGACAGGTGTGCAGACAGACAGGTACCTGTGTGTAGGAAGCACACATCTCCTCGTTCACTTCCTGGTGTTTCTTTGTCGCGGCTTCCAGCTCTGCTGTCGCCGATGGCAACGGCCCTTCAGAGCACACCTGGACCCAACTGTCCACTCTGAGCAGGAACTGGACAGACAGGTACAGCAGACAGGTAGACAGGTACATCAGACAGGTAGAGAGGTAGACAGGTACAGTAGGTAAAAAGGCAGAGAGGTAGACAGGTACAGCAGACAGGTAGACACAGGTAGAGAGGCAGGCAGGTAGCGTAGATATGAAGATAGGTAGATAGGTAGATATGAAGATAGGTAGATATGAAGATAGGTAGATATGAAGATAGGTAGATAGGTAGATATGTAGATATGTAGATAGGTAGATATGTAGATATGTAGATAGGTAGATATGAAGATATGTAGATATGAAGATAGGTAGATAGGTAGATATGAAGATATGAAGATAGGTAGATATGTAGATATGTAGATAGGTAGATATGTAGATATGTAGATATGTAGATATGTAGATAGGAAGATAGGTAGATATGAAGATAGGTAGATGTGTAGATATGAAGATAGGTCGATATGTAGATATGTAGATAGGTAATGTAGATAGGTAGATCTGTAGATCTGTAGATATGTAGATAGGTAGATCTGTAGATAGGTAGATAGGTATATATGAAGATAGGTAGATATGTAGATAGGTAGATATGTAGATATGTAGATATGAAGATATGTAGATATGTAGATATGAAGATAGGTAGATATGTAGATATGTAGATAGGTAGATATGTAGATATGTAGATATGAAGATATGTAGATATGTAGATATGAAGATAGGTAGATATGAAGATAGGTAGATATGAAGATAGGTAGATAGGTAGATATGAAGATAGGTAGATGTGTAGATATGAAGATAGGTAGATGTGTAGATATGTAGATAGGAAGATAGGTAGATATGAAGATAGGTAGATATGTAGATATGAAGATAGGTAGATATGAAGATAGGTAGATATGAAGATAGGTAGATCTGTAGATAGGTAGATAGGTAGATATGAAGATAGGTAGATATGTAGATATGAAGATAGGTAGATATGAAGATAGGTAGATATGAAGATAGGTAGATAGGTAGATATGAAGATAGGTAGATATGTAGATATGTAGATAGGTAATGTAGATAGGTAGATCTGTAGATATGTAGATAGGTAGATCTGTAGATAGGTAGATAGGTAGATATGTAGATCTGTAGATAGGTAGATAGGTAGATGTGTAGATAGGTAGATAGGTAGATCTGTAGATAGGTAGATCTGTAGATAGGTAGATATGAAGATAGGTAGATAGGTAGATCTGTAGATAGGTAGATATGAAGATAGGTAGATGTGTAGATAGGTAGATAGGTAGATATGTGGTGGGGTGACAGACAGGTGGTGGGGTGACAGACAGACAGGTATACAGTTTAGAGGTGAAACAGGTGGAGACATGTAAACAGATACATTGGCAGTGAGACAGGTGAGACAGGTGAGTCATCACCTGCTCCGCCCCCTGGTGGAAGCCGGTTGCCATGGCGAGTGCGTTGCCGCGCTCCTCCAGCGCCGTCGTCAGGGTCTTCCAGTCGTCCTGTAACCGTGACGACACCGCGGTGATCCGTTCGGCACCGTAGTGACCGGCCTCCGCCAGCCGGGACGCCACGGTAACCACGCTGTCAACGTTCACACTGCCGTTCTGTAAACAAACAAGCATGTAAACAAACAAACAAACATGTAAACAAACAAACACACACACACACACACACACACACACACACACACACACACAGGCCCACCATGCAGTTGGCGGTGAAGTGCTGGTGCTGGTTCTGCAGGTCCAGGCCGTGCTGGTGGTTCTGACCCACGTCCACCAGAGTCTGAAGGAACAGGTCTCTACTGTGAGAGATCCACCCGGACATCTGAGGGGAGAGTACTACAGTTAGAGAGTACTACAGTTAGATAGTACTGCTGCTGTATAGTAGTACTACAGTTAGAGAGTACTACAGTTAGATAGTACTGCTGCAGTATAGTAGTACTACAGTTAGAGAACTACAGTTAGAGAGTACTATTGCAGTTAGAGGAGTACTGCAATTAGAGAGTACTGCAGTTAGAGAGTACTACTGCAGTTAAAGGAGTAGTACTGAGTCTGTCAGAGAGTACAGGAACCCACTCACTGCTTTAACCCTCCACCTTGTTCTTATATATGGCATTAACATAGAACCCTTAGTAGTGTTTCCACAGAACCCTTTTTTATCAGACCATTGCCTTATAACTTTTGAGTTTATACTACCGGCTTGTACAGCATTAGGCAAGAGTTTTTACACCAGATGTCTAACTGACTGTGCTGTTGCTAGATTTAAGGAAGCGATTCCTTCTGTATTTGATTCTTTACCATGTCTCAATATAACTCCTGTGCTAACTTTAGTCTGTCTCAATATAACAGAGGACTCTTAAAGCAATCGTCACGGAAGCTTGAGGGCATATGGCGCTCCAACGGTCTGGAGGAGTCCCGGTTGGTTTGGCGGGATAGTCTGAGAACATATAAGAAGGCCCTCCGTAATGCCAGAGGAGCCTACTACTCATCACTAATAGAGAAAAACAAGAGCAACCCTAGGTTTCTCTTTAGCACTGTGGCCAGGCTGGCTGAGAGTCATAGCTCGGTGGATCCATGTATTCCTATAGACCTCAGTAGTAATGACTTTATGAACTTCTTCAATGATAAGATTATGGCCATTAGAGACAGGATCGGTGATCTCCTGCCCTCGACTACTGCCGGTCCATCCTCAGGTGGGATGGCCATGGAGGAGGCTGTGGGCCCTGCTGTGTATCTGGATAGATTTTCTACCATCAACCTCGACCAACTGTCTTCAATGGTTTCTACTTCTAAATCTTCTACCTGTCTCCTGGACCCCGTTCCGACTATTCAATTCAATTCAATTCAGTTTATTTTATATAGCCCAACATCACAAATACAAGTTTGCCTTGGAGGGCTTTACAATCTGTACACATAACATCCCTGTCCCGGGACCTCACATCGGATCAGGAAAAACTCCCCTAAAAAGATAGTTAAAACCCTTTCACAGGGAAAAAAAGGGGAAGAAACCTGAGGGAGAGCAACAGAGGAGGATGCCTCTCCCCGGATGGACAGAAGCAATAGATGTCATGTGGCCAGAATGAATAGCGTAGTTACAGCACATTCAATGAATATGACAGAAATTATTCATATAATGAGTATTAGGCATGGTCCATGATCCTGATAATCCATGAAGCAGAAGGCGGTAGAGAGGAGGGGGGCATCAGAAGGGCCATGGCAGCAGGTAGGACCGGTTCCAGGCCGGTTCCATCAGCAGGGCCATGGCAGCAGGCAGGACCGGTTCCAGGCAGCCATGAATCCATGGCAGGACTAAGCTGTTTAAGGAAGTTTTACCTTTAATTAGCACCTCTCTACTAGATATTATCTAGGGGTCTTTACTAATGGGTCATGTACCACAGTTTATTAAAGTAGCTGTAATTAAACCTCTTCTTAAAAAGCCCACCCTGGATCCAGAGGTGTTGGCTAACTACAGACCTATCTCTAACCTTCCCTTCCTCTCTAAGATACTGGAGAAGGTAGTCGCAAACCAGTTGTGTGACTTTTTACATAACAATAGTTTATTTGAGGAGTTTCAGTCAGGATTTAGAAAGCATCATAGCACAGAGACAGCACTAGTGACAATTACTAATGACCTTCTAGTTGCATCAGATAGGGGACTCTGTACTGGTCTTGTTAGACATTAGTGCTGATAAAGGACTTGTCTCTGTACTGGTCTTGTTAGACCTTAGTGCTGATAAAGGACTTGTCTCTGTACTGGTCTTGTTAGACATTAGTGCTGATAAAGGACTTGTCTCTGTACTGGTCTTGTTAGACCTTAGTGCTGATAAAGGACTTGTCTCTGTACTCGTCTTGTTAGACATTAGTGCTGATAAAGGACTTGTCTCTGTACTGGTCTTGTTAGACCTTAGTGCTGATAAAGGACTTGTCTCTGTACTGGTCTTGTTAGACATTAGTGCTGATAAAGGACTTGTCTCTGTACTGGTCTTGTTAGACCTTAGTGCTGATAAAGGACTTGTCTCTGTTCTGGTCTTGTTAGACCTTAGTGCTGATAAAGGACTTGTCTCTGTTCTGGTCTTGTTAGACCTTAGTGCTGATAAAGGACTTGTCTCTGTACTGGTCTTGTTAGACCTTAGTGCAGATAAAGGACTTGTCTCTGTACTGGTCTTGTTAGACCTTAGTGCAGCATTCAACACCATTTACCATGACATCTTATTACAGAGACTAGACCAGTTGATTGGTATTAAAGGTACAGCACTAAGCTGGTTTAAGTCGTATTTATCAGATAGATCTCAGTTTGTATTTGTAAACGATGAGGCCTCGATGACCACCGCCGTTCGTCATGGAATTCCACAAGGTTCTGTGCTTGGACCAATTGTATCCACCATAAGGTGAATAAAATATAAATATGCTTCCTTTAGGCAATATTATCAGAAAACACTCCATAAATTTTCACTACTATGCCGATGATACTCAACTATATCTGTCGATCAAGCCAGATGAAATCCACCAGGTCGCTAAACTGGAAGCATGTCTTAAAGACATCAAAACCTGGATGTAGAAACATTGATCCACCCATTTGTTACTTCAAGACTGGATTACTGTAACTCCTTATGATCAGGCTAATCTGGTAAGTCCCTTGGGTCTCTCCAGTTGATCCAGAATGCTGCAGCTCGTGCACTAACGAGGACGCGGAAGAGAGATCACATTAGTCCTGTATTAGCTGCTCTCCACTTACTTCCCGTAAGATCAAGAATCACATTTAAAATCCTTCTCCTTACCTACAAAGCCTTAACTGGTGAGGCACCAGTGCCATATTACCCCACTAGAGAGCTCATAGTACCATAGTACCCCACTAGAGAGCTACATTCATTAAATGCGGGGTTACTTGTGGTCTTAAAAAGTAGGATGGGCAACCAAAGCCTTCAGTTATCACGCTCCTCTTCTGCTCCTCTACCAGCTTCCACTTTCAGTCCGGGGGGAAGGCACGGTCACCGCATTTAAGAGTAGACTTGAGATTTTCCTCTCTGATAGCGCTTATAGTTAGGGCTGGCTCTGACCTTCGATTCAGGAAGCTTTTTTCAGAGGGAGAGTCAGACAACTCCCCTCGTGATTCACAAGGGCAACTCACCCCGGGATTCCGTCAGAGAGATTGAAATAGTACTGTGAACATGAATCAACCCTTTGGATGTATTTGCGTCTCGTATACATGTTTCTGGGCTTGCGGTCTCTTGAGGGTTCCCTGGCTGACTACAGGTGAACCTCACCTTGGCGGCGTCCTGCTCGAACAGGTGCAGCTGCAGCACCTGGTCCAGGTGCAGCTTCCTGTCGCTCCAGCTCTGCAGCAGATGACTGCGAGCCGCCTGCAGACGGTCCAGCAGAGACGAGACCTTCGGTGCTACGCTCTGGAAGTCTGCCCCGCCCGACAGCCAGCTGCCGTGACTACCACCGCCGCTTTCGGTAGAGGCGTCACCGTGGGAGGGGCCCAGGCGCATGCGCTGGAACAAGCTCCTCCCCTCTCGTTCGAGGGAGTCGATTGGTGCCGTTGCGATGGTGTTACGGAGACGACCGTGTTCCTCCAGAAGTCTGGAGAGGACAAACAATGGCACATAGTTAGTAATTGTATTTGCTCCCTTTTTTTCTTTAATGCTGATCCGATCTCGCTTCTCTAATAAATACTTAAATTATAGCACTAATCAATAACTCACTTGCGGGCTTCATCCACGTCCTGTGGCTCCGGTATGCGGTTCAGCCCGGCCTCCAGCTGCTCCAGCTGGGCCAGCAGTTGCGTGGCGCCCCCTGTGAACTCCTCCAGACCCAGACGCAGCTCGGTCCACTCCACGTGGTCGTACTCCAACGAGCCGCCGAGGTCAGAGGTCAGCTGGGAGGGGTCAACGAGCCGGGACAGGCCCTCTACCGACACCAGGCTGGTCTGAAGACAGGTGTGTCCAGTTAGCAGCAGTACTTTAGTCTTTAACAGCAGTACTTTGGTTAGCACCAGCAGTACTTTGGTTAAGAGCAGCAGTGTTTTAGTTAGCAGCAGCAGTACTTTGGTTAGCACCAGCAGTACTTTGGTTAGCAGCAGTATTTTAGTTAGCAGCAGCAGTAATATTTCAGATTTGAGTTGTAGTACTATAGTTATCAGCAATAGAAGGGCAGTAGTACCTCGAAACTGAGCTTGGCGCTGCCCAGGTTGGTCTTGTGTTTCTGCCAGAAGGTGTCTGGTTTGATGAGCAGCGCTGTGTGGATGTTGGAGGAGAAGGACTCCTGCAGCGTCCGGAGAACCGGCTTCACACTGTCCCACTTACTGCCGCGCATGTCCACCACCACCGTGAAGCCCCGAGCACGCACGTCCTCACTGACAGACAGACAGACAGACGGGTTGAGAGCGAGACAGGTGGAGAGGCCATCAGAGGGACAGACAGAGAGGGTCGTTACCTGGGTATGGTGGCCAGGTAGATGACCAATAGGCTGAGGTCTTCCTGTTTTATTCGATCATGATTGGTCCTGGCAGGGAAGGTCAGTATTGGTCCGCCACGCTTGTCCCGTCCACCTGGAAGAACACAGACCGTTAAACCGGGTCACCTCGGGACCGAACTGGGCCCAGATGTGCTGCTGTGTGCGTTTTACCCGACACAAAGGCCACTTTCTCTCTGAGCACCGTCAGGACGTCGACCGCTCGGACACACTCTGCTTTACCAGAACCTTAGGAGGGAGAACACATAGTTATAAACACTCAGTGGTCCTCACTCAGTCAATAACGTTATTGATCCAAAGAAAAGTTACTCCAGATCACATTGTTTTTAAAGCTGAATTGCCAAACTTAAAGCTGAATTGCCAAACGTAGCTTTTGCAGCTTTTCGTAATGTTGTGTGAAAGTGTTGCGTCATCTTCGACCCGTCAATGCTCAGGATGCCTATTTGTTTTTAATGTCACTTCTTTCACGTCTTAGCTTTACCAGACGTAATATTCATATTGAGAGTTAAAAAGAGCTCAGAAAACAACATCAAACTACTTCCACCAAAACGAGCCGACCAGGCTGATCGACGTTTCAATTAAAAAGCTGACTGAGTGTGTGTGTGTGTGTGTGTGTGTGTGTGTGTGTGTGTGTGCGTGCGTGCGTGTGTGTGTGTGTGTGTGTGTCTGTGTGTGTGTTTTTGCAGACAGGCCTCCCGTGTGCGTCAGATCATCCTGCACAGCGGGAGGAAGCTAATCCGACACACACACACACACACACACACACACACACACACACACACACACACACACACACACACACACACACACACACACACACACTCAGAGGGCATTAAACATCTCACATTAGCGGCTCGACGAGCGCTGATAACACTCAGAGAGAGAAGCTAAAAGCAGGAAGGAGATGAAGTAGAAGGCTCAGTTATTCAACCAAAACTAGCTCCTCGCCAAGTCCTTCTCCTTCCTCCGTGTCCTGGAGTCCTCCCTCCAGACCGATCCATCTCCTGGAGTCCTCCCTCCAGACCGATCCTTCTCCTGGAGTCCCCCCTCCGGACCCATCCTTGTCCTGGAGTCCCCCCTCCGGACCCATCCTTGTCCTGGAGTCCCCCCTCCAGACCCATCCTTGTCCTGGAGTCCCCCCTCCGGACCGATTCTTGTCCTGGAGTACCCCCTCCGGACCCATCCTTGTCCTGGAGTCCCCCCTCCGGACCCATCCTTGTCCTGGAGTCCTCCATCCGGACCCATCCTTGTCCTGGAGTCCCCCCTCCGGACCCATCCTTGTCCTGGAGTCCTCCATCCGGACCCATCCTTGTCCTGGAGTCACCCCTCTGGATCGATCCTTGTCCTGGAGTCCCCCCTCCGGACCGATCCTTGTCCTGGAGTCCTCCATCTGGACCCAACCGTCAGTCTGGGGTTTGAGGAGATGGATCGGTCCAGAGGGAGGACTCCAGGACAAGGATCGGTCTGGAGGGGGGACTCGTCCTGGAGTACCCCCTCCGGACCCATCCTTGTCCTGGAGTCCTCCATCCGGACCGATTCTTGTCCTGGAGTCCCCCCTCCGGACCGATCCTTGTCCTGGAGTCCCCCCTCCGGACCGATTCTTGTCTTGGAGTACCCCCTCCGGACCCATCCTTGTCCTGGAGTCCTCCATCCGGACCCATCCTTGTCCTGGAGTCCCCCTCCGGACCGATCCTTGTCCTGGAGTCCTCCATCCGGACCCATCCTTGTCCTGGAGTCCCCCCTCCGGACCGATCCTTGTCCTGGAGTCCCCCCTCCGGACCGATCCTTGTCCTGGAGTCACCCCTCCGGACCGATCCTTGTCCTGGAGTCCCCCCTCCGGACCGATCCTTGTCCTGGAGTCCCCCCTCCAGACCGATCCTTGTCCTGGAGTCACCCCTCCGGACCGATCCTTGTCCTGGAGTCCCCCCTCCAGACCGATCCTTGTCCTGGAGTCCTCCCTCTGGACCGATCCATCTCCTCAAACCCCAGACTGACGGTTCAGACCCAGACTTTAATCTCGACTGTTTGTCTTGAGGCACTGATGGATTATAAGAGGATGCTGATTTATGCCCAATTAAAATCCAGCTGTAAACAAATCTACACATAATCAGGTCAAGTGCCGCTGGAGTGAAATTCTAAAACTTTCCTCAAACCGGAACAGAAAAACAACCAGAAACCTGAAACCGTGAACTAAAGACGGGACAACATGAAGAATCGTTATTTAAAGATCTGTGCATTAATAGTTATACGTCCCTCATTCATCACTCATTTTCACAGTAAAACCCAACCTTCTGTTTCAAAGTAAAAGTCCTCCAGCTGCTTCACAGTAAAACCCAACCTTCTGTTTCAA
>JBAMJR010000319.1:217500-225000 GCA_038501785.1 Myoxocephalus aenaeus | reverse complement strand
CCCGGTGCCGTCTCTCCTCCTGCCGGGCCGGGCGGCGGACGCTCGGTGGCTCGGTGTGTGTGTGTGTGTGTGTGTGTGTGTGTGTGTGTGTGTGTGTGTATCTGCACGCATGCGCACTAGAGAGAGAGGGCTGCAGCATTACCCCGTTACTGATCAGCTGAGGGTTTACTTTTTATTATGGTATTTGTTTATATTATTTTACTTTATATTGTATTTTCACTATCGTATAATATGTGTATTAGGTTACATTATAGTTTATTATATTAAGTTTTCGGTTTTATTTCATTGATAAATGTTTTATTATTGTATGTATTTATATTAATTTGCATTATATTGTATTTTTTATATATTTATTGTATTTAATTTTATTAAATTTATTTAATTATTAAATGTATTTAATTTATTTAATTTATTTATTTAATTTATTTAATTTATTTTATTCATTTCATTCATTTCATTTATTTCATTTATTTCATTCATTTATTTAATTTAAATCCTTAGAGATAGGGTGAGGAGGTCTGGGTCAACCTGCTGACCCGGATAAGAGGATGAAAATGGATGGATGATTATATATTTGATTATATTATAGTTTATTATACTATTTCATATATTTTATGTGTACGTGAATAATTATAGAGAAAGTTTGAGTAAAATACAAATCACATGAGTTTTTACTTTATTCTGAGATTCATAAGAGGGACGATAATATAATAAAATAAAAATAGTGAACAGATGTATTAATAACTAATATTTAATAAAACCACCAGAGGAAAGCTGCAAAGCTGAAGGAATGAAGCTGCAGCGCCACCCAGCTGTCAGACTCACGCACAGCAGCCTGGAACCACTGCAGGGTTTTATTTATTTGTATTTTTAATATTATTATTTCACCCTCTATTTAATATGATCATTATCATTATTATGATATATTAATATCAACGTTTTCTTTGTCATTTTAAATACTTTGTTCTTTAATTGTTATGTTTATATATGCCATGTATATGTTTTATATTATTATAATTCTGGATACTTGTAAATAAAACTTTTTATAAAATGTTGAGAACTCAATAAACGTTACTAATATAATACTACTATAGTATTTATACTATTCACCATTTCTAATAATGTGTATTCTCGTTTGTGTTGTGTTTTTATTTATTATTGTATTCATTATTTTGTAATCTATTTGTGTGTTAATCATGTCAATAAAGCTTATTTCTTAAATATTAAACATATATTTATGTATCTTCCCATCCATTCCTCTGCACTGGTTCAGAGGGATGCATGACGTCGTCGAGTAGCGACGTCGTCGTCGCAGCGTGATGACGTCACGGCGCCGCGTTACCGTAACAACAAGAGGAGCGTCGGCTTCGCGCTGCTGATCGCGCACGAGGCCTCTTTTCATCTCCAGCTGTTGCGCAACACGAGCCGCTCGTGCTCACAGGTGAGGTCCGCACGCATGCGCGCACGCGCACTCACATTCACACTGCTGCTTAAAAGACTTTCTGAAGGGAGGCTGTGTCCAGCATGGAGGAAGAGGAGGAAGAGGAGCTGGAGGAGCTGAAGAGGCAGCTGGAGGATGAAGACCAGGACCTGGAGCAGAGAGTCCAGCTGCTGAACCACGGCCTCAGCAGTGAGACCGCCTGTCTGTCTGTGTCTGTAGCCTGTCTGTCTGTAGCCTGTCTGTCTGTGTCTGTAGCCTGTCTGTCTGTAGCCTGTCTGTCTGTCTGTGTGTAGCCTGTCTGTCTGTAGCCTGTCTGTCTGTAGCCTGTCTGTCTGTAGCCTGTCTGTCTGTCTGTGTCTGTAGCCTGTCTGTCTGTGTCTGTCTGTAGCCTGTCTGTCTGTAGCCTGCCTGTCTGTCTGTAGCCTGTCTGTCTGTAGCCTGCCTGTCTGTCTGTAGCCTGTCTGTCTGTAGCCTGTCTGTCTGTCTGTCTGTAGCCTGTCTGTCTGTCTGTGTGTAGCCTGTCTGCCTGTCTGTCTGTAGCCTGTCTGTCTGTAGCCTGTCTGTGTAGCCTGTCTGTCTGTAGCCTGTCTGTGTGTAGCCTGTCTGTCTGTCTGTAGCCTGTCTGTGTAGCCTGTCTGTCTGTAGCCTGTCTGTCTGTCTGTAGCCTGTCTGTCTGTCTGTAGCCTGTCTGTGTAGCCTGTCTGTCTGTAGCCTGTCTGTCTGTAGCCTGTCTGTCTGTCTGTAGCCTGTCTGTCTGTAGCCTGCCTGTCTGTCTGTAGCCTGTCTGTCTGTAGCCTGTCTGTCTGTAGCCTGTCTGTCTGTCTGTAGCCTGTCTGTCTGTAGCCTGTCTGTCTGTAGCCTGTCTGTCTGTGTAGCCTGTCTGTCTGTAGCCTGTCTGTCTGTAGCCTGTCTGTCTGTAGCCTGTCTGTCTGTGTGTAGCCTGTCTGTCTGTCTGTAGCCTGTCTGTCTGTAGCCTGTCTGTCTGTCTGTAGCCTGTCTGTCTGTAGGCTGTCTGTCTGTAGCCTGTCTGTCTGTGTAGCCTGTCTGTCTGTAGCCTGTCTGTCTGTCTGTAGCCTGTCTGTCTGTAGCCTGTCTGTCTGTAGCCTGTCTGTCTGTAGCCTGTCTGTCTGTCTGTAGCCTGTCTGTCTGTGTAGCCTGTCTGTCTGTCTGTAGCCTGTCTGTCTGTAGCCTGTCTGTCTGTAGCCTGTCTGTCTGTGTAGCCTGTCTGTCTGTAGCCTGTCTGTCTGTAGCCTGTCTGTCTGTAGCCTGCCTGTCTGTCTGTAGCCTGTCTGTCTGTAGCCTGTCTGTCTGTCTGTAGCCTGTCTGTCTGTCTGTAGCCTGTCTGTCTGTCTGTAGCCTGTCTGTCTGTAGCCTGTCTGTCTGTCTGTAGCCTGTCTGTCTGTCTGTAGCCTGTCTGTCTGTAGCCTGTCTGTCTGTAGCCTGTCTGTCTGTAGCCTGTCTGTGTGTAGCCTGTCTGTCTGTGTAGCCTGTCTGTGTGTAGCCTGTCTGTCTGTGTGTAGCCTGTCTGTCTGTCTGTAGCCTGTCTGTCTGTAGCCTGTCTGTCTGTCTGTAGCCTGTCTGTCTGTCTGTAGCCTGTCTGTCTGTAGCCTGTCTGTCTGTAGCCTGCCTGTCTGTCTGTAGCCTGTCTGTGTGTAGCCTGTCTGTCTGTGTAGCCTGTCTGTCTGTAGCCTGTCTGTCTGTAGCCTGCCTGTCTGTCTGTAGCCTGCCTGTCTGTCTGTAGCCTGTCTGTCTGTAGCCTGCCTGTCTGTCTGTAGCCTGTCTGTCTGTAGCCTGCCTGTCTGTCTGTAGCCTGCCTGTCTGTCTGTAGCCTGTCTGTCTGTCTGTAGCCTGTCTGTCTGTAGCCTGTCTGTCTGTAGCCTGCCTGTCTGTCTGTAGCCTGCCTGTCTGTCTGTAGCCTGTCTGTCTGTAGCCTGCCTGTCTGTCTGTAGCCTGCCTGTCTGTCTGTAGCCTGTCTGTCTGTAGCCTGTCTGTCTGTAGCCTGCCTGTCTGTCTGTAGCCTGCCTGTCTGTCTGTAGCCTGTCTGTCTGTAGCCTGTCTGTATGTAGCCTGCCTGTCTGTCTGTAGCCTGCCTGTCTGTCTGTAGCCTGTCTGTCTGTAGCCTGCCTGTCTGTCTGTAGCCTGCCTGTCTGTCTGTAGCCTGCCTGTCTGTCTGTAGCCTGTCTGTCTGTAGCCTGCCTGTCTGTCTGTAGCCTGTCTGTCTGTAGCCTGCCTGTCTGTCTGTAGCCTGCCTGTCTGTAGCCTGTCTGTCTGTAGCCTGCCTGTCTGTCTGTAGCCTGTCTGTCTGTAGCCTGCCTGTCTGTCTGTAGCCTGTCTGTCTGTCTGTAGCCTGTCTGTCTGTCTGTAGCCTGTCTGTCTGTAGCCTGTCTGTCTGTAGCCTGTCTGTCTGTAGCCTGCCTGTCTGTCTGTAGCCTGCCTGTCTGTCTGTAGCCTGTCTGTCTGTAGCCTGCCTGTCTGTCTGTAGCCTGTCTGTCTGTAGCCTGCCTGTCTGTCTGTAGCCTGCCTGTCTGTCTGTAGCCTGCCTGTCTGTCTGTAGCCTGTCTGTCTGTCTGTAGCCTGTCTGTCTGTAGCCTGCCTGTCTGTCTGTAGCCTGCCTGTCTGTCTGTAGCCTGTCTGTCTGTAGCCTGCCTGTCTGTCTGTAGCCTGTCTGTCTGTAGCCTGCCTGTCTGTCTGTAGCCTGCCTGTCTGTCTGTAGCCTGTCTGTCTGTAGCCTGCCTGTCTGTCTGTAGCCTGTCTGTCTGTAGCCTGCCTGTCTGTCTGTAGCCTGCCTGTCTGTCTGTAGCCTGTCTGTCTGTCTGTAGCCTGTCTGTCTGTAGCCTGTCTGTCTGTCTGTAGCCTGTCTGTCTGTAGCCTGTCTGTCTGTAGCCTGTCTGTCTGTGTAGCCTGTCTGTCTGTAGCCTGTCTGTCTGTCTGTAGCCTGTCTGTCTGTAGCCTGTCTGTCTGTAGCCTGTCTGTCTGTAGCCTGTCTGTCTGTCTGTAGCCTGTCTGTCTGTGTAGCCTGTCTGTCTGTCTGTAGCCTGTCTGTCTGTAGCCTGTCTGTCTGTAGCCTGTCTGTCTGTGTAGCCTGTCTGTCTGTAGCCTGTCTGTCTGTAGCCTGTCTGTCTGTAGCCTGCCTGTCTGTCTGTAGCCTGTCTGTCTGTAGCCTGTCTGTCTGTCTGTAGCCTGTCTGTCTGTCTGTAGCCTGTCTGTCTGTAGCCTGTCTGTCTGTCTGTAGCCTGTCTGTCTGTAGCCTGTCTGTCTGTCTGTAGCCTGTCTGTCTGTCTGTAGCCTGTCTGTCTGTAGCCTGTCTGTCTGTAGCCTGTCTGTGTGTAGCCTGTCTGTCTGTGTAGCCTGTCTGTGTGTAGCCTGTCTGTCTGTCTGTAGCCTGTCTGTCTGTAGCCTGTCTGTCTGTCTGTAGCCTGTCTGTCTGTCTGTAGCCTGTCTGTCTGTAGCCTGTCTGTCTGTAGCCTGCCTGTCTGTCTGTAGCCTGTCTGTCTGTAGCCTGTCTGTGTGTAGCCTGTCTGTCTGTGTAGCCTGTCTGTCTGTAGCCTGTCTGTCTGTAGCCTGTCTGTCTGTAGCCTGCCTGTCTGTCTGTAGCCTGCCTGTCTGTCTGTAGCCTGTCTGTCTGTAGCCTGCCTGTCTGTCTGTAGCCTGTCTGTCTGTAGCCTGCCTGTCTGTCTGTAGCCTGCCTGTCTGTCTGTAGCCTGTCTGTCTGTCTGTAGCCTGTCTGTCTGTAGCCTGTCTGTCTGTAGCCTGCCTGTCTGTCTGTAGCCTGCCTGTCTGTCTGTAGCCTGTCTGTCTGTAGCCTGCCTGTCTGTCTGTAGCCTGCCTGTCTGTCTGTAGCCTGTCTGTCTGTAGCCTGTCTGTCTGTAGCCTGCCTGTCTGTCTGTAGCCTGCCTGTCTGTCTGTAGCCTGTCTGTCTGTAGCCTGTCTGTCTGTAGCCTGCCTGTCTGTCTGTAGCCTGCCTGTCTGTCTGTAGCCTGTCTGTCTGTAGCCTGCCTGTCTGTCTGTAGCCTGTCTGTCTGTAGCCTGCCTGTCTGTCTGTAGCCTGCCTGTCTGTCTGTAGCCTGTCTGTCTGTCTGTAGCCTGTCTGTCTGTAGCCTGCCTGTCTGTCTGTAGCCTGTCTGTCTGTAGCCTGCCTGTCTGTCTGTAGCCTGCCTGTCTGTCTGTAGCCTGTCTGTCTGTAGCCTGCCTGTCTGTCTGTAGCCTGTCTGTCTGTAGCCTGCCTGTCTGTCTGTAGCCTGTCTGTCTGTCTGTAGCCTGTCTGTCTGTAGCCTGTCTGTCTGTAGCCTGCCTGTCTGTCTGTAGCCTGCCTGTCTGTCTGTAGCCTGTCTGTCTGTAGCCTGCCTGTCTGTCTGTAGCCTGTCTGTCTGTCTGTAGCCTGTCTGTCTGTAGCCTGTCTGTCTGTAGCCTGTCTGTGTGTAGCCTGTCTGTCTGTCTGTAGCCTGTCTGTCTGTAGCCTGTCTGTCTGTGTAGCCTGTCTGTGTGTAGCCTGTCTGTCTGTCTGTAGCCTGTCTGTGTGTAGCCTGTCTGTCTGTGTAGCCTGTCTGTCTGTAGCCTGTCTGTCTGTAGCCTGTCTGTCTGTAGCCTGCCTGTCTGTCTGTAGCCTGCCTGTCTGTCTGTAGCCTGTCTGTCTGTAGCCTGCCTGTCTGTCTGTAGCCTGTCTGTCTGTAGCCTGCCTGTCTGTCTGTAGCCTGCCTGTCTGTCTGTAGCCTGTCTGTCTGTCTGTAGCCTGTCTGTCTGTAGCCTGTCTGTCTGTAGCCTGCCTGTCTGTCTGTAGCCTGCCTGTCTGTCTGTAGCCTGTCTGTCTGTAGCCTGCCTGTCTGTCTGTAGCCTGCCTGTCTGTCTGTAGCCTGTCTGTCTGTAGCCTGTCTGTCTGTAGCCTGCCTGTCTGTCTGTAGCCTGCCTGTCTGTCTGTAGCCTGTCTGTCTGTAGCCTGTCTGTCTGTAGCCTGCCTGTCTGTCTGTAGCCTGCCTGTCTGTCTGTAGCCTGTCTGTCTGTAGCCTGCCTGTCTGTCTGTAGCCTGTCTGTCTGTAGCCTGCCTGTCTGTCTGTAGCCTGCCTGTCTGTCTGTAGCCTGTCTGTCTGTCTGTAGCCTGTCTGTCTGTAGCCTGCCTGTCTGTCTGTAGCCTGTCTGTCTGTAGCCTGCCTGTCTGTCTGTAGCCTGCCTGTCTGTCTGTAGCCTGTCTGTCTGTAGCCTGCCTGTCTGTCTGTAGCCTGTCTGTCTGTAGCCTGCCTGTCTGTCTGTAGCCTGTCTGTCTGTCTGTAGCCTGTCTGTCTGTAGCCTGTCTGTCTGTAGCCTGCCTGTCTGTCTGTAGCCTGCCTGTCTGTCTGTAGCCTGTCTGTCTGTAGCCTGCCTGTCTGTCTGTAGCCTGTCTGTCTGTCTGTAGCCTGTCTGTCTGTAGCCTGTCTGTCTGTAGCCTGTCTGTGTGTAGCCTGTCTGTCTGTCTGTAGCCTGTCTGTCTGTAGCCTGTCTGTCTGTGTAGCCTGTCTGTGTGTAGCCTGTCTGTCTGTCTGTAGCCTGTCTGTGTGTAGCCTGTCTGTCTGTAGCCTGTCTGTCTGTAGCCTGTCTGTCTGTCTGTAGCCTGTCTGTCTGTAGCCTGTCTGTCTGTAGCCTGTCTGTCTGTAGCCTGTCTGTCTGTCTGTAGCCTGTCTGTCTGTAGCCTGCCTGTCTGTCTGTAGCCTGCCTGTCTGTCTGTAGCCTGTCTGTCTGTAGCCTGTCTGTCTGCATATACCAATACATCATTACATCACATTTAGCTGAGGCTTTTTTCCAAAGCAGTACATGACATGGACTAGGGAGCCGGGGATCGAACCACCGATCGAAAGACGGGCATGCTAACCACTGAGCCACAGTCGTCCCTGTGGTCTGTGGAATACAATCATTAATACGGGAACACAAGTACATATAAAGATAAAGATATACGGTGAAATAATACATAAGTAAACATGTAGACACATTAAGATGAAATAATACAATAAGACACAGAACACAGTGGACATGTGATCATGCTACATGTCTGTAAGCATGATCACACACAGTGATCATGCTACATGTCTGTA
>JBAMJR010000319.1:197500-212500 GCA_038501785.1 Myoxocephalus aenaeus | reverse complement strand
GTTTGTTGCTGTTTGGTTTGTCTCTCTGTTGCTGTTTGGTTTGTCTCTTTGTTGCTGTTTGGTTTGTCTCTTTGTTGGTTTGTCTCTTTGTTGCTGTTTGGTTTGTTGCTGTTTGGTTTGTCTCTTTGTTGCTGTTTGGTTTGTCTCTCTGTTGCTGTTTGGTTTGTCTCTTTGTTGCTGTTTGGTTTGTCTCTCTGTTGCTGTTTGGTTTGTCTCTTTGTTGGTTTGTCTCTTTGTTGCTGTTTGGTTTGTTGCTGTTTGGTTTGTCTCTCTGTTGCTGTTTGGTTTGTCTCTTTGTTTGTTTGTCTCTTTGTTGCTGTTTGGTTTGTTGCTGTTTGGTTTGTCTCTCTGTTGCTGTTTGGTTTGTCTCTTTGTTTGTTTGTCTCTTTGTTGCTGTTTGGTTTGTCTCTTTGTTGGTTTGTCTCTTTGTTGCTGTTTGGTTTGTTGCTGTTTGGTTTGTCTCTTTGTTGCTGTTTGGTTTGTTGCTGTTTGGTTTGTTGCTGTTTGGTTTGTCTCTTTGTTGCTGTTTGGTGAAGCATTGTCTCTCTCTCTCTGCAGGGACTTCCTGTCTGAGTTGAGCGATGACTCCGTCCTCTTGCTGCTCAACGAGGCCGTCAGCCAATTGGCCGTCAGCTCTGACTCTTCAGTGGGCGGGGCCTCCATCAGACTGGTCCTCCTCATGGCCAATCAGCAGGAGCTCCGGGTCCAGCCCCTCCTCCTCAGCTTCAGAGGTTAGAGGTCACACGTATTGATATATTTGTTTAAATCACATTAATAACAGTTGAATGATTATTGGGTCTGAAATACTGAAAGGTCAGAGGTCACTCCGTCTGGACAGGTCTGGACAGCCTATTGGACAAAGACTGGACTGGGTGGGGCTTTGACCAGGATGTGGATCAGCTGATCGCACTCATCCAATCTGACACGAGAAAGCGTCCACAGGTCTCTCTGTCTGTCTGTCTGTCTGTCTCTCTGTCTGTCTGTCTGTCTCTTGACCTCTGACCCCTCTCTGTAGGCGTGTACTGAGCGTGTGCGGGCGGCGTGCGTGATCCAGGCGGCCTGGAAGTCTTATCAGACCAGACGCAGAGTGAAGAGCCTGAACAGAGCGGTCAGCTCGCTGCAGAGGAGATACAGGTACCTGTCTGTCTGTCGGTCTAAAATAAAAACTAATTAAAGTACTATTTTTTTCAGCTGTATTTGATTCAAAACTAAACATCAGATTTCATAAACCATGTTTTTTTGTGTCACAAGTAACCAAAGCTGAGAAAGTACCACGGATGTGTACTTTTCAGTGCACAGACGTGTACTTCAGTCTAGTACTTGAAGTAAATGTGTGTCAGGGCTCGGAGGAGGAGGCAGCAGGAGGAGGAGGAGGAGCAGCGATGGGAGGAAGAGCTGAAGTATCAGGTGAGAGTAATACTTCAGTCTGAGTACTCTTACTATACTGATAGAAGTATTGTAGTAATGTGTCTGTGTGTGTGTGTGTGTGTGTGTGTGTGTTTTAGGTGTGTGTGAGGCGTCAGCAGGCGAGGAGGGAGTTCCACCAGAAACAGAGAAAACTGCTGCAGCTACTTCCTCCTGGTACACACACACACACACACACACACACACACACACACACACACACACACACACACACACACACACCTGAGTGAGACATGTGAATCCTAAATCTAAGAGATATTTCTGTGTGTGTGTGTGTGTGTGTGTGTGTGTGTGTGCAGACCAGGTGCAGCCGTACCTGCAGGAGTGTGAGCGCCGGGCGGCCGTGGTGATCCAGAGCTTCTGGAGAGGCTTCAGAGAGAGACGACGCTACAACAACAACAACAACACACTGAGACAGGCACACGCGCGGCAGCAGGCCGCCAGGACGCTGCAGAGAGCGGTACACACACACACACACACACACACACACACAAACACACACACACACACACACACACACACACACACACACACACACACTTGTCTTACTGTACTTGTGAGGACCCTCATTCCCTGTGCAGAGTGCAGTATCTGAAATGGCCACTAGAGGCTCCAGCCTTGCTAACAAAGCAAGCTAGCGTTAGCTGCTAACTGCTCACTCTTCCCCAGCTAGCTCCGCCCTCACGTCCAAATATGGTCCCTTCTGGTTCCAAAAAACAAAAACAAAATGGCGACGACCAAGAATCACGCTGACGCTCTCTTTCAGGTGCGTCGCTTTCTGCAGAGACGACGAGCAGCGCTGGCCCCGCCCACCACGTCTTTCTGGATTGGTCAGAGCGGCTTGACGGACAGCCGGAGGGCGGAGCTAAAGAGACAGGTGGAGGAACACGTCTCTCGACATCCTGTAAGACAATAACTCCTCTTTTGTTCTAAAGAGCATGTCAACGAATATCAGCGGTCCGCCAGACATATTACCCACAATGCTTTGTGTGCAGTCGTCCCGTGTGTCCCGTCAGGAGTGCGAGCGTCTCCACCAGGAGGCGCAGCTGATGCTGCTGGAGCTGCAGAGAGGAGGCCAGCGGGGGAGGGGCCAGCAGCGGGGGAGGCAGGAGGCGCTGCTGGCACACACACACACACTGCTGGAGCTGCTCAGAGGTACACACACACACACACACACACACACACACACACACACACACACCTACACACACCTACATACTCACACTCACACAGACACACACAAACATGTGACATTATATTTTATTCTCAAACACGTTTCTCGTCTTGCCCCGCCCCCCCTCAGATGCCCCGCCCCTCTCCGTTGTCACCATGACGGACGCCGACTCCTTCCTGAGCCCCTCGGGTCACGTCGCCGCCCGCGCCCGCGACTCCCACAATGCAGCGCTGCAGGCGAGCAGGCTGCCCTGGTGGAGGACGCTCGGTGAGACGTCCGGCGGCGTCGACACGTTTAGCCCCGCCCACCTGCAGGAGCTGGAGGCGGAGCTTGGAGGCCTGTTTGTAGGGGGGGTGGACGGACTAAACCTTGAACCTGAAGACTCATGATTCCCTTCACATAAAAACTATTCATCTCGAATCCTCAGAGGTTTAGTGACGTGTGCAGAACTATCGATCACTCTCATTGATTATGGATCGGAGCTTTGGGTCAGGAGAGCTCAGACGTTAGAGACGGCTGTTTATCAGGTTACTAGAGTCCACGCGTCAGCAACACGAGGCCACAGTGGAGGCGGAGCTACAAGGGAGAGAGTCAAAGTTGTCATCATATTGTAGCATTTTAGAAACCAGGTAAAGGAATGTTTGATCACCTGCACCTGAAACCCCCTCAGGTTAAAAGCAATATTCTGACAGACTGAGACGCCAATGAAGAGCGATCACATGAGTTTATGTAATAAAGAACAAGATGGAAGTTTGAATTAGATGATTTAATAAACTTGTTTAAAACATTATATTTACATTGAGAAAGAGTGTTGTTTGATAGCAAGAGCGGAGTTTGTGTTTAACATGGTAGGGACACATATGGGGGGGGGGGGGGGGGGGTGAGCATCACACTCATGATTTCCTCCATTGTGGTGAACACCATTTTTAGGGGAAACTTAGAAATTTGATATCAATCAATGAAATCGTTCTACAGAGTTCTCGTCATGGTGTACAGGGACCTATCATTCCATATTCACACAAATCAAATGACCAAGTTTTAAAATGAATTAAAATAACCACAAAGGAAGTGATGAACACAACCCTCTGCTGTGCATCGACAGCATGGAGGAATGTTTGGCACGATAAGAGCACACCTTGGTCTGGTCTGAGTGAACCACTGCAGCGTCATGTCTAATAACAGCTTAATAATAATGACTCGTGTCAATAAAAATAATAACTGCTGAATCTTGAGGGAACGTTTTGAAAACATTTGGAAAGTCACTCACTGCATTCTTGAGTTATTAGTAAGAAGGTTACGCAACAACCTGAAGGGCACACAAAGCCAGTTGGAGGCGTTTTGGAGAACGTACAAGTTACATCACTCTTTAGGGCGCGATGAGGACGACCTGCAGACACACAGCAGACACGTCTCCAGAGCTCCATCACTGACCTCCATCTCCCTGCAGCACCTCTTCCTGCAGGTCTTTAATTGATTTTATTTAGTGCTTTTCTGAATACTCAAAGACTCTTTACATAGGAATCCTTCACCCACTGATAGAGCTACCATGAAGGAGCCGCATCACGACCCCTTAGGCGCAGCTACGGGAGACATTTAGGGGATCGAACCGCCGATCCTCTGATTGGAGGACGAGCCCTGCTCACCAGTGCACCACGGTCGCCCCTCTATCAAGATGCATCATGGGAACTCTGTGTATAGACAAGAACATGTACTTTGAGTGTGCAGGGACTTCAGGGAACACAGAAAAACTGCACTGCTTCTTGATATGATTTGGAAAAAAAAGAAAATGATATCTTTCAGATCATTATTTTACTTTCAAAGTATATATATAATATTTGTTATAATAAAACACTTTAGTTCCAGTGCTGCTGACATTAACCTGCTGTGAGTTTGTCTCCTCACAACCTCTCTTCCTGCTCTGCTCACTGCGACTCATGGCCTCCTCTCATGAGGCGGCCTTTAGAGACAGTGAGGAACCTCTTGATGAGCGTCTGCAGGATCCTGAACACGGTCCCTCTGTCTGCATGAAGAGCTCCATTAGGGGTCTTCCTGTCACTACATCTTCTGTCCCTCTGTGTGCATGAAGAGCTCCAGAAGGGGTCTTCCTGTCTCTACATCTTCTGTCCCTCTGTGTGCATGAAGAGCTCCAGAAGGGGTCTTCCTGTCTCTACATCTTCTGTCCCTCTGTCTGCATGAAGAGCTCCATTAGGGGTCTTCCTGTCACTACATCTTCTGTCCCTCTGTGTGCATGAAGAGCTCCAGAAGGGGTCTTCCTGTCTCTACATCTTCTGTCCCTCTGTGTGCATGAAGAGCTCCATTAGGGGTCTTCCTGTCACTACATCTTCTGTCCCTCTGTCTGCATGAAGAGCTCCAGAAGGGGTCTTCCTGTCACTACATCTTCTGTCCCTCTGTCTGCATGAAGAGCTCCATTAGGGGTCTTCCTGTCACTACATCTTCTGTCCCTCTGTCTGCATGAAGAGCTCCGTTAGGGGTCTTCCTGTCACTACATCTTCTGTCCCTCTGTCTGCATGAAGAGCTCCAGAAGGGGTCTTCCTGTCACTACATCTTCTGTCCCTCTGTCTGCATGAAGAGCTCCAGAAGGGGTCTTCCTGTCACTACATCTTCTGTCCCTCTGGCTGCATGAAGAGCTCCATTAGGGGTCTTCCTGTCACTACATCTTCTGTCCCTCTGTCTGCATGAAGAGCTCCATTAGGGGTCTTCCTGTCACTACATCTTCTGTCCCTCTGGCTGCATGAAGAGCTCCATTAGGGGTCTTCCTGTCACTACATCTTCTGTCCTTCTGTCTGCATGAAGAGCTCCAGAAGGGGTCTTCCTGTCACTACATCTTCTGTCCCTCTGTCTGCATGAAGAGCTCCAGAAGGGGTCTTCCTGTCACTACATCTTCTGTCCCTCTGGCTGCATGAAGAGCTCCATTAGGGGTCTTCCTGTCACTACATCTTCTGTCCCTCTGTCTGCATGAAGAGCTCCATTAGGGGTCTTCCTGTCACTACATCTTCTGTCCCTCTGGCTGCATGAAGAGCTCCATTAGGGGTCTTCCTGTCACTACATCTTCTGTCCCTCTCTCAGCTCTCCACCATGAAGCCAGCTGCTCTGCTGCTGCTGGCCGGTGAGTGTTCAGCTCTAGAATACAACCTTTACTTTAGAGACGTCTGGATCCATGACAGAGTCGCTGTCTGTGTTTAACGCCCCGCAGTGATGGCAGCTAGTTTGACTTCTGCCTTCAACGCAGATCTTCACCTGAATGATACTTTAAAACATGTGATCGTCCATGAAATCAACTCAAATGAATAACGAGCCTTTAATCAACATGAGTAGGTCACGGTGGGACTATTTAGTTCCATAGATTCAGTTGTTCATGAAGGACTTAACCTTTAACTTACATTTATGAATTCAATAATGGATTCAGATTCCCGTAGTAACACACACTGAAAGGAAAATATGGATGCTCGTGTCCCATCACCTTTTATGGACGCTCATCCTCATGGATGGAAGTGAGTGAAGTTAAAGCATGTTATTGTTATTATCGAACAGACAGTTCAATGAGGTTTCACATCACTGTCATCTGATGTCTTTACCTCCAACATTACACCAGAGCTTAGTATGTCATTATATTCTGGTTATCAATCTGAGTCACATGAAGTACAACTAGTAAAAGTACAACGTTTGCCTGTAGTGGAGTACTACTAAGTAAGTGAAAATACTCCAATACAAGTACCTCATAGTTGTAGTAAAGAACAGGAGCTCCTCATGCAGAAGCTGCACAACTCAAATAGCTTCAGTCAGCATAACATGAACATAATAAAACGTGTCATTTCATAAATGAAGAATAAATTCTCAAAGATTGAATGAATAAACAAGTGTGAAGAAAAACCGGGTCGACACACATGGAGTTGTTCACGTTGACATCCGACATGTTCCTCTGAGAACGACCTCATTGTTGGCCATCAGGCTGTGTGGTGGCTGCTCATGTTGAGTCAGTACATCATCATCATCATCATCATCATCATCATCATCATCATGTCCTCTACATATTTTATTGGCTTCCCTGATGAGTATTTTCACGGTTCACACAACTGTCCTCAGTTTATTTATTTATTTGTTTCACATTATTCTGTTTGGCCTTTATGTTTGTGAGTATTACAGCTGACTTACTTATTATTGTACTTTTTTTTTTACCATTCTTTGTGATTTCATATCTTTTCTTGTTTTTTATTTGTTTTAGTACATGTTTGCATTGATTTTTCTCACTGTCACGTCTTAGAAGTGTTTGAGGGGAAGCGCTCACATGTCACATGTCACAGAATAGAATACACTTGTTTTCCTTCCCTGTGCAGTCAGGCTGTATTTCTAAAATATATCAGTTTACACATGTACTTAGTTGTTTCTCCCTCAGTAATATCTGTCACGATTTCAATCACATAGAAACTATTAAACTCAGATTCTCAGAAGTGTTCTGTGACGTGTGCAGAACTATCGATCACTCTCATTGATTATTGATCTGAGCTGCGGGTCAGAGGCTCGCCACATGTGATGTAAGCAGCCGTCTGTGTGTTGGAGAGAAACGACTGGTAGAGAGCGGCGCTGGAGTCCAGAAGGTAGGACATGTTTTACTACCATGAATACATTCATCTGACGGCTCCGTTACTAAAACGCTCTCTATAAGAAACGAATACATGTGTACTTTGACTTGAAACGCAGTATTTATACACAGTGGTATTGCTGATACTTCTTGTCGTTCCTGACTTTGTACCAGCTCTGGAGCTTTCGCTCACATCACATGACCTTCATCTCCTCCATGCTGGATTAGAAGTTGAGCTCCAATCTGAAGCCTCTTGAGGAGACGCATCGAAACTTTCTGAACAGTAAACTCCTAGCCGTGCATGTACAAGTTCTTGTTGGGCAAAGTGTCATATTTGAAAAGTGTAAAGTAACTAAAGCTGCAGTTAAAAGTACAATATCTACTTCTGAGATGTAGAACATACAGTACAAGTACCTCAACGTTGTACTTGGTGGAGGAGTTAAGATGTAAAGGAATGTGTGCAGGCAGGAGGTGAAATGCTTTTCACTTCTCCTCCCAGTTTACCCAGCATGCCCAGTTTACCCAGAGGAGTCACCATGCCCAGTTTACCCAGAGGAGTCACCATGCCCAGTTTACCCAGCATGCCCAGTTTACCCAGAGGAGTCACCATGCCCAGTTTACCCAGCATGCCCAGTTTACCCAGAGGAGTCACCATGCCCAGTTTACCCAGCATGCCCAGTTTACCCAGAGGACTCACCATGCCCAGTTTACCCAGCATGCCCAGTTTACCCAGCATGCCCAGGGGGCTGTCGCTGCCGAGGGCCGTTGCCATCTTCACCGTACCCCAGGGTCCTCGGAGGCTGCTGCAGGACTGCTGCTCTGTGTTGGACCACCAGAGACCTGGAGGTAACAGATACTACTGCTAATAATACTACTGACACAAATAGTAATACTGCTAATAATACTACTGATACTAATAGTAATACTGCTGCTCTGTGTTGGGCCACCAGATACCTGGAGGTAATAGATACTACTGAAAATACTGATAATAGTACTACTGATACCACTAGTACTACTAGCTGTCGACATGCATGCCTGTAGCGTCCTCCCTCCTTTTCCACAATCTTTGAGGCGACCCCAGACACTTCCCACTCTGTCACTCAAGAGAGAATCCTGCGATACAGAAATAATGAAAACGTTTATTGCTGGTTCAAGGACATAATCTTCATCCAACGAGTTCAACATTTCCAAAGAATTAGAATCCCTAAATTAGATTAATTGACCTCTGTAACGCTCCCCCGTTATCCCTGTGAGTCTCGGGCAGGCACAAAGAGGGCAACACGCTCAATTTGGATGTTAATGCTCTTTATTTATATCGCCTGGCGTGCCGTCTCTCTGAGCGCACTCTGCTTGTCCTTCCGGCTGCTTCGGCTGACTCGAAACTGCCTCACCACTTTTTTCGTCTTGGGCCGCAGGCAGGCTGCAATCGCGGCGGTCTTGTCCACCTGGGGGCGCACATGCCCGCTGCCCAAGCGGTACCCCAAATACCGTACCTCCCAGCCCTAGGGAATCTGATGACACCCCACAGACATTGCATTACACATCGGAAAAAAACACCTCTTTTTGAGGTTCCCCTACAGAGGGTAAGAAGGGCCGCTAAAAAGCAGGAAAGCACATGGAATGTGAGTTGGCCTTATGATGAACCACGTGGGAAAGCTGGGAACCGTTGGGACTTTCGGTTGCCGAGTTATGATTTTTCAAACTTTTCCTAAATGTATCCATTGTGTCTCAGTACCTTTCTTGGCCACCAGATGGCGAAGGAAAATGACACCCGGGGCAATGACTGCCATTTGGGACAACAAGTGACAATAAAAAATCTGAAGCCCCCGCAGTGTCAAAATGATCCTCAATGTCACAGGCCTGCCACCAAGGACAATGACTGACATTTGGGTTAAGACAGTAGGGATACATGTCCTGCCCATTCAATGTTATGCAAATGGAGTTTTCAGTTATAAGGGAATGAATGACATTGCAACTACATTAGTATGTGCCATACATGTCCCCGGTGTCATTATTTTTCAAACAGGAGTAATAACTCATCATATAGCCTAAACAGTCTGAAAAATTCAGGAAACATGTTAGCAGCATGCTAGAGAGTTGAAGGGAGATCATTCCTGGGTAAATTACCAGATCAGGCTGCCTCTGGAGAACCAGGCCCACCTGCAACTGTTAACTGACACCGGGTGGACGATAACTTCCAGGGCTAACTGCACCCAGGTCTCACTGCACCTTCTTGGGTGTTAGTGAAATACCCCTCTCAAAGTACCAGTGACACCGGGGGGACAGTAATTGACACCGGGTGGAACATAACTGACAGGGCATGCCAAGGTCTCACTACACCCTGGGTAAACCTGCATGCCATGTGACCCCCTTGAACCAGACCCACCTCTGGAGCTCACCCCCCAACCCGGCTCACCCTCCGACCCCGTGGACCCACACTTAAGCAGTTAAAAACCCTCCGGCCCGTTTAGAGTCTCGTACCCCTGGTACGCTAGAATAAGAGACACTCGGGACAATAACTGCCATTTGGGTTAATACAGTAGAGATAAATGTCCTGCCCATTAAATGTTATGGAGATGGCAGTTTTGGAGCTATCTTCTGTTAGCAGCATGCTAATTGAAACCAAGGGATCCTTGAAGAGAGTCCTCTGACATTGCAACTACATTAGTATGGGCCATACGTGTAGTCCCATTGTACTAACCCCACTGGCGGAACTTGTCCCCGGTGTCATTCTTTTTCAAACATGAGTAATAACTCCTCATATAGCCTAAACAGTCTTAAAAATGCAGGAAACATCAAATCTGAGGTGCTGAACCTGCTCCCAAAGAGGGGACAATAACTGTAATTTGGGTTAAGACAGGGATCCACAACCTCCCTTCACAACACTTTCCACCAATCAGATTCTAGCCCGTCGACCCGAAAACATCTGGACTTGTTTACTCTGCATCTTTTACTTTCTCGCAGCTTCACGCGTACTCGTTCAGGTCAGGTTGAGTTCTCTTTGGTAACATCATGAGTGTTCAATGACCCGTCTCCAGTTCCCATGTTCTGTTCCCAATCACTTATTATTGGACTGGTTGTGCACACATTTCATGAGGTCACATAAGGCTTGTTCTTCAACACAGATACTACTGCTAATACTGCTAATAATACTACTGATAGTACTAGTAATACTGCTGCTAGTACTAGTAATACTGCTAATACTACTACTGATAGTACTAGTAATACTGCTGCTCTGCGTTATAAAGACCAGGACTCCCACTAACTAACTGACTCTGACTCTCACATCCCCAGGACTATAAAGACCAGGACTATAAAGACCATGTCTATAAAGACCAGGACTATAAAGACCAGGACTATAAAGACCATGTCTATAAAGACCAGGACTATAAAGACCAGGACTATAAAGACCAGGACTATAAAGACCATGTCTATAAAGACCAGGACTATAAAGACCATGTCTATAAAGACCAGGACTATAAAGACCATGTCTATAAAGACCAGGACTATAAAGACCATGTCTATAAAGACCAGGACTATAAAGACCATGTCTATAAAGACCAGGTCTATAAAGACCATGTCTATAAAGACCATGACTATAAAGACCATGACTATAAAGACCATGTCTATAAAGACCAGGACTATAAAGACCAGGACTATAAAGACCATGTCTATAAAGACCAGGTCTATAAAGACCAGGTCTATAAAGACCATGACTATAAAGACCATGACTATAAAGACCATGACTATAAAGACCATGACTATAAAGACCAGGTCTATAAAGACCATGTCTATAAAGACCATGACTATAAAGACCAGGTCTATAAAGACCAGGTCTATAAAGACCATGTCTATAAAGACCATGACTATAAAGACCAGGTCTATAAAGACCAGGTCTATAAAGACCAGGTCTATAAAGACCAGGTCTATAAAGACCATGTCTATAAAGACCAGGTCTATAAAGACCATGACTATAAAGACCAGGTCTATAAAGACCATGTCTATAAAGACCATGACTATAAAGACCATGTCTATAAAGACCAGGTCTATAAAGACCAGGACTATAAAGACCAGGACTATAAAGACCATGTCTATAAAGACCAGGACTATAAAGACCAGGACTATAAAGACCAGGACCCCCACTGACCCTGACTCTCACATCCCCAGGACTATAAAGACCAGGACTATAAAGACCATGTCTATAAAGACCAGGACCATAAAGACCATGTCTATAAAGACCAGGACCATAAAGACCAGGACCCCCACTGACCCTGACTCTCACATCCCCAGGACTATAAAGACCATGACTATAAAGACCAGGTCTATAAAGACCAGGTCTATAAAGACCATGTCTATAAAGACCAGGACTATAAAGACCAGGACTATAAAGACCAGGTCTATAAAGACCAGGACTATAAAGACCATGTCTATAAAGACCAGGACCATAAAGACCAGGACTATAAAGACCATGTCTATAAAGACCAGGACCATAAAGACCAGGACCCCCACTGACCCTGACTCTCACATCCCAGGATTATAAAGATAAAAGATAATCATGAAAAAGGTCCAAGAATGACCCAGAATATTGAGTTTATAATCATTTGCTAGTACTGCTCATTGAAGTAACTGTAGTACTGTGTCCTGCTTGCAGTACACAGGGCTAGTTGTACTGCGTTGAGTACTACGAAAGCAGAGCTTCACTTCTGCAGGTTCCTGATTTGTGTTTTTATTTTTTATTTCTGTTTCTGCTGGAATGATAAATAAATCCAGAGCAGATTATAGAGCGCTGAGCTGCTGCACATGGCCTGGATCACACACACACACACACACACACACACACACACACACACACACACACACACACACACACACACACACACACACACACACACACACACTGCTGTAGCTGCTCAGAGGTACACACACACACACACACACACACACATGCACACGCAAACACACACACACTCTACAGTATTATTCAGAACAAACACGAAACCTTGAATCTCCAAAATGTCTTTTATTTTGAAATTTAATCAGAACGAGGAGATATGCCGATGAATTAAGGAGGCGGGGTCTGTGTGTGTGTGTGTGTGTGTGTGTGTGTGTCTGTCTGTGTGTGTAAAGGATTAACCGCAAACGTGTTGTGTGTGTGTGTGTGTGTGTGTGTGTGTGTGTGTGTGTGTGTGTGTGTGTGTCATGGAGGTGACTGTGGATGTGAGCTGAACGAGTCGTCTTCATGTACGGTGAGAAATAATAACATTTATTATCATAATTTATCGTTTACTTGATGCTGCAGTTTGCTAAATGCTAAAAAAGTCGCAATGTTACAAATATTCAGTCAAATATGAAAATAGATTTTTGTCCTGATCGTCATCATGTTTACTGGATAAATAAATATATAAATATTAAAATGTAGCATCTCAAAAGTCCAGTCTTCTGTAACGATGTGAAATAAATTCCTTCATTTGTCCCCTTTATACTTTTATTTTACTCGTAAACAATCATAATGTAAACATGGTATTTTTAATGGATTTATGCAGATTTTAAAGGGAAAATAACGATTTTTGAATTAAATAAATAATACAATTACATTTAAAGCAAAAATCGTCCTTTTCTTTTATTGGCAGTTTAGAAAAAAATACAATACATACATTTTCATGAATTATTGAACATTAACAGAAATTAGAAAGTACAAAAGAAATACAAAATAATAATTAAAAGCCATGTTGTCGCGGTGCCTTGCTCAGCGGCACGTCACTGTTTGGGGATTTGAACCTGCGTCCTGCAGCAGCTAACTAAAGGACTACAACATGAACACATTACGCAACAAGCTACAGCAGGATTAACGCTTAAGACGTAGTTTTACTGCTGCAATGTGTGTGTGTGTGTGTGTGTGTGTGTGTGTGTGTGTCCTTTAATCTCCTAAAACTGTTACACAGAGATGAAAAAATAAAGAAAATGTATGGGAAAAAATAGATTTTAAGTCCACAGATTCACTATGAGGCTGCAATTCTCCTTTATTTATATAAAACCAGCTTTTATTTATTAATTAATCTGTTTTTTTAGCACATTTGTTTATTTTAAACAGGCTTTTATTTTGAAATTAGTCTGCTTTTTTAGCACATTTATTTACTTAAAACAGGCTTTTATTTTTTTATTAGTCTGCTTTTTTAAGCACGTTTGTTTATTTAAAAAAGGCTTTTATTTTGAAATGCTCCTGCTTTACAGGTGCATTTGATTGCATACTCCCTGACCTCGTTTGGTCAGTACAGGCTCCACTCTGCTGACGAATACAAAACCAAAATGAAAGTTGACTTTAACGTTTGTTTTCATGGCTGTTGTTGAATGAGCTGCTTTCACAATAAAAGCCTGCCAAAGGATACGCACTCCTGTTATTTCCTGGCAGCGTTTTATTGTGAAAGGGTGATCAAAAGAATGGAAAGGAAGAAGTGAAGCTGATGTCCCCACATGTAGAGAATGATGATCATGAAAGTGAACCACAGAAACACAGGTGAGCGCTGTGTGTGTTCAGGTGTGTGCGGTTGCTGCTGGGCGCTGCGTCCTCGCTACAAGCGGCTGGTCGATAACATCTTCCCAGAAGACCCCGAGGTAAACACACGCAAACATTCAGGGGAACCTTCAGTGCCGCAGTTCTCAAACTGTGGGGCGCGGCCCTTTAGTGGACCTCAGAGGACCAGAGCAGGAAATATGTTGGACAAGTCAAATGTAATGAATTTTGTTGAGAGTCTGGTTGTTGGCTGAACTAAAGCATTTCCTCATTGTGTGTGTGTGTGTGTGTGTGTGTGTGTGTGTGTGTGTCAGGACGGGCTGGTGAAAGCCAACATGGAGAAGCTGACGTTCTTCGCTCTCTCGGCTCCAGAGAAACTGGACCGCATCGCCGCGTACCTGTCAGAGCGACTGACCCGAGAGCTGAACCGCCACCGCTATGGGTCAGTACACACAACAACAACAACAACACAACAACACACAAGCCTTTAGCGTGCACCTGACGCCAGCGTCTCTCCAGGTATGTGTGCATAGCGATGGAGGCGATGGAGCAGCTGCTGCTGGCCTGCCACTGCCAGAGCATCAACCTGCTGGTGGAGAGCTTCCTCAGCACGCTGCGTCTGCTGCTGGAGGCCGACAAGCCACACCTCCACATCCTGGCCACCAGCTCTGTACGTACTGTATGCTGTATGCTGTATGCTGTATGCTGTATGCTGTATGCACTGTATGCTGTATGCTGTATGCTGTATGCACTGTATGCACTGTATGCTGTATGCTGTATGCTGTATGCTGTATGCACTGTATGCACTGTATGCTGTATGCTGTATGCACTGTATGCTGTATGCTGTATGCTGTATGCTGTATGCACTGTATGCTGTATGCTGTATGCTGTATGCACTGTATGCACTGTATGCTGTATGCTGTATGCTGTATGCTGTATGCACTGTATGCACTGTATGCTGTATGCTGTATGCACTGTATGCTGTATGCTGTATGCTGTATGCACTGTATGCTGTATGCTGTATGCTGTATGCTGTATGCACTGTATGCTGTATGCTGTATGCACTGTATGCTGTATGCTGTATGCTGTATGCACTGTATGCACTGTATGCTGTATGCTGTATGCACTGTATGCACTGTATGCTGTATGCTGTATGCACTGTATGCTGTATGCTGTATGCTGTATGCACTGTATGCTGTATGCTGTATGCACTGTATGCTGTATGCTGTATGCACTGTATGCTGTATGCTGTATGCACTGTATGCTGTATGCTGTATGCTGTATGCTGTA
>JBAMJR010000319.1:190000-192500 GCA_038501785.1 Myoxocephalus aenaeus | reverse complement strand
CAGTCCCTTCTGGATCCGTAGGTCAGTCCTTTCTGGGTCTGTAGGTCAGTCCTTTCTGGATCTGTAGGTCAGTCCCTTCTGGATCTGTAGGTCAGTCCCTACTGGTCTGTAGGTCAGTCCCTTCTGGGTCTGTAGGTCAGTCCCTTCTGGGTCTGTAGGTTAGTCCCTACTGGTCTGTAGGTCAGTCCCTTCTGGATCCGTAGGTCAGTCCTTTCTGGGTCTGTAGGTCAGTCCCTTCTGGATCTGTAGGTCAGTCCCTTCTGGATCTGTAGGTCAGTCCCTTCTGGGTCTGTAGGTCAGTCCCTACTGGTCTGTAGGTCAGTCCCTTCTGGATCCGTAGGTCAGTCCTTTCTGGGTCTGTAGGTCAGTCCTTTCTGGATCTGTAGGTCAGTCCTTTCTGGATCTGTAGGTCAGTCCCTTCTGGATCTGTAGGTCAGTTCCTTCTGGGTCTGTAGGTCAGTCCCTTCTGGATCCGTAGGTCAGTCCCTTCTGGGTCTGTAGGTCAGTCCCTTCTGGATCTGTAGGTCAGTCCCTACTGGTCTGTAGGTCAGTCCCTTCTGGGTCTGTAGGTCAGTCCCTTCTGGATCTGTAGGCGCTCTCTTGCCCAGATGGGATGACCTGCCGTCTGCAGCGTTCTCCTTCAATGCTGGACCGATTACAGAAGGCTAACATGGTAAAGGACCCTTTAAGTATACTGCCACCACCAGTACTTGAACACAACCCTCGGTCCGTGTGCACTTCAGGTCCCACCGTGCTGGAGGTGTTCAACACGTTGCTGCGACAGCTCCGGCAGAGCGTCGACTACCAGCTGACCGGTTACTACGACAACGCCGGAAAGCACACGACCACCTCGACCGAGGAGAAGACGCTGCAGGACGCCGTCATCCAGACTATTGGCGAGTCCCTTTGTTGTTGTTGTTGTTGTTGTTGTTGTTGTTGTTGTTGAACAGATTCATCTGAAGCTGTGTTTTCTGTCCAGGATCCTTCGCCAACACGCTTCCTGTGTACCAGAGGTCAGAGGTCATGCTCTTCATCATGGGGAAGATCCCTGTTCCTGGGATCTACCCCGCCCTGGGGTCGCCCAACGCCGGGTACAGGCAAACGTCATTATCTTCAGGTTTTCACCTTTCCCACGGTCCTCGAACGCATCGCGTGTGACGAAGGAAACCAAAATGAAGCAACATTTCCTCAAAAACATTTTATTCTACGTGTCTCATTTAAAATCTCTCCTCAAATAAACCGTTTACTTTCACCAGATTCTGTTAAAAACATTAAACTCTGAGCTCCTCAGTGAAACTATGACGTCATCATTGATCCACCTGAGAGCAGCAGTCATGTGACAACAAATCGATGTATATATTTAATATATAAATTATATAATTTAACATATAAATGTAGAAACTCAATTTTTCCAATATGGGTAACACTTGACATTTGGAGACATGTTGCATGTATAAATGCCTTACTTGCGTTTGTATTCTTTTAAAAAGGTGAAACTATTTAAAGGTGACGTTTGTGTCTCAGGTTTGAAGGCAGCAGGATGATCCAGGTGATGCTGCTGAAGTCGCTGCTGCAGGTGAGTCCAGAACCTTTAACGAGTCCAGAATCTTTATAGATATAATATGACACACGATGAAGAGAGTATCAACGTACACAACATCCTCCTCCTCCTGCTCCTCCTCTTCCTCCTCCTCCTGCTCCTCCTCTTCCTCCTCTTCCTCTTCCTCCTCTTCCTCCTCCTCCTCCTCGTCCTCCTCCTCCTCCTCCTCCTCCTCCTCCTCCTCCTTCCCTCCACCCTCAGGTATCGGAGCGCTATGTCAGCAGTAACCTGCTGACGGCGTTGCCCTCCTCCTTCCTGGAGCCTCTGCTGTCCTTCACTCTGATGGAGGACCCGGAGATCCGGCTGCTGGTCCTCTCCATCCTCACCTCGCTCATCGACAGGCGCCACAACGCCGGCAGACTCACCTGCACCAGGTAGTTCACCTGCACCAGGTAGCCTACCTGCACCAGGTAGCTCGCCTGCACCAGGTAGCTCGCCTGCACCAGGTAGCTCGCCTGCACCAGGTAGCTCGCCTGCACCAGGTAGCTCGCCTGCACCAGGTAGCTCGCCTGCACCAGGTAGCTCACCTGCACCAGGTAGCTCGCCTGCACCAGGTAGCTCGCCTGCACCAGGTAGTTCACCTGCACCAGGTAGTTCACCTGCACCAGGTAGCTCACCTGCACCAGGTAGTTCACCTGCACCAGGTAACCTACCTGCACCAGGTAGCTCGCCTGCACCAGGTAGTTCACCTGCACCAGGTAGCTCACCTGCACCAGGTAGCTCACCTGCACCAGGTAGCTCACCTGCACCAGGTAGCTCGCCTGCACCAGGTAGTTCACCTGCACCAGGTAGCTCACCTGCACCAGGTAGCTCACCTGCACCAGGTAGCTCACCTGCACCAGGTAGCTCACCTGCACCAGGTAGTTCACCTGCACCAGGTAACCCCGCTCCTTAGAGCAG